>VDFB02210275.1:0-20556 GCA_007258455.2 Sequoia sempervirens
TGTCATGTCCCCTTCTAGTTGACATCTCTCAGAGCACATGATTAGCCTATTATGCGACCCTCATAGGCTGATAGGATGGATAGAGGGTCTTGATGGAGCTTGGCTTGGCTTCAGTTGTCAGATTTTGATTAGTTGGCTTTCATTCGGGCTCATTTGGACACCATTTGCCTGAGTTGCTATTTTTAGCAGTTTCTGGCACTCAGCGAGGCACCCCTGCTATTTTTAGTAGTACAGTTTGGTCACGTGCAGAATCACTCCCTGGTTCGCCAGCTTCAGACGGTTCGTGAATCGGACGTTTCTTGAGGAAGTTATTAATATTTGATTGATTAATTAAATATTAATTAAATGGAGCATATAATATAAGTTATAATATTTTTAATATTATAACTTAAGTGAAATGTGAAAGGGGTCGCCCATCATGGAAGGGGACGTTTTTAATTATATTTTATAATTAAAAATGTGACTTGAGACTATTGAAATAATTAAAAGAGAAAAGTCGAATTTATTTTAATGATGACTTTTGAAGGAATTCGCACTTTTCAAGGATATAAGGCTTTGCTTTGGAAATCAAGCCATTATGTTATTCAGTATTGAAAATTGATCAAGTCTTCAACCAGAGCACAGAAGCCAAGGGTTTCAGTCTCAGAGCATTGGGGAACGAGCCATCTCCAGTGAAAGCAATTCAAAGGTTGTGAAATATCATCCGATTTATTGCCAGGCAGAGAGATAACTTTATCCAGAAGTTATCACAGAACGTTCACAGATCATTTACCTTCAAAGTTTTGTTTGGGTTTCATCCAGAAGGCATTCTTCAAACTAAGGCTCATCATATTCTTAAGTCTGGACATTGATTTCAAAAGGCCGTACCATTGTACTTGCTGCTGTGACAGGGCCGTACCACTACTGCAGGCCGTACTTCTTCAAGCTTCAAGCTATACTCAAATCTTGTACAAATCACCTATGTTTTTGGACTTTGGTCTTCATTCTTGGTGGCACCTTAGCATCTGGACCATTTTGCAATCGTTTGACAGAGGGAGAAGAGCAAGTTTATGACAGCCGTACCATCTCAAGCAATTTATCAACTTGCTGCAAATACCAGGTTTTCATAAAAATATCATTGCCTTTTTGATTGCATGTTATTGGATCTTATTTGTAATCATTCAAGAAGATAAATAAATAGTCTGGCATCAGTATTTTCAATAGATCCTATCGTTTCCAGAGTTGAATGATTTTATTTGAATTTATTATCAATTTCTTGCAAAATCGCATTATTTCATTTATGCTCAAAAATCACAAAAAAACCAAAAACCTTCAAAAACAATAAAAACAGTCAGATTTCAGAGATAGCGGAAACTGGGGTTTCTACAAAATATTTGTGTTATTTCATGGGTGAGGACCCCAGAAAAACCTCAATTTACCTATAACAAAATAGATATATAAGAAATAAATTTGACAGCAAAATGTACAGACCTAAAGTAAATACAAGTAAAACCTGAGATCGATCTTGATTGCTCTTTGGCTTGTGCATTTTCCTCCCACAGGTAGTTCTGGAAAACAATTCATTGATGAAAGCCTTTCCTCGAAGGCCAATGACTGTATATTCTTCTCTGTTAGTGGTGCAGCATAATTTTCCTTAACCTAATAATCAGGTCATAAAATGGCTAAGGCCTCAAATTTTCAAATTGCTTATACAAATTTAAACATCAATAAAGCTGAAATGCATGTACCTGAGGTACCCCATTTAATTGACTTTTTGGAAAGCTAAACCAAAAACTTGAAATTCATGTGAAATTTCATGCAAACCTTCCAAATGCTACATTTGGCAAAGATTTTGAATTACTTAACAAATTCAACTAATTCTGAAGATGATAAATGCATGTACCTTAAGGTCATCATTTTAATCGACATTATATAATGCTAAACTAAAAATTGTCTAAAAATTTTCATGTAGACCTGAGATTTTCTATGCTAGGCTAACCTTCTAACTCTAAGTATTTATCAAATCAAAAATTCAATCAAAGTGAAAAAAATGTGTGCCTTGAGGTTGACAAGTTGTCAAATTAACCTACTTTCTATAAAGCTAAAAATGTTAATAAAATTCATGTGAATTTGCAAAATGCTATAATTAGAAAAGGTTTAGGTGGTGAAGATTTTGGTTGACCATTGGGAGGAGCGGCTGTGGATTTTGAGGCATGAGGGCTCCTACACGCAGCTCAATGGCATCAAGATGGCTGTAAGCCATCGAAGGTGCAGTATTCTTGCCCATGTGTATGCTCTTCACATGCCTTGGTGTCTTTTTCGCGTTTTCGTGTGGCTTTCATTACTTCGCATGCTTGTTCTGCTTCTCATTATTTTGATTCTCTACAAAATATTACCTTGCCCTTCGACATTGCTTGGCCTCAACATTTAATCATTTTCCCATCCTCTCCATTTTTTCCATCATGCCAACCGTGTACTGGTGGGGGGGGCATTAAATGGAAGTTAGTGGCTCTTCCAAGCAAACCCCCAGATGATTTGCAAGGGGATTTAGGTTTAAATCCCCACGTGCCCTCAAACAACACTGCCAAATCATTTAGGGACATTGCTGCAGAAAGTGAACGTAGTTTTATCCCCACGACAGCAAGCTTCATTACGGAGCAAGCTTCATTACGGTTGACGATAGAAACCCCAGGTGCGACCAACAACAAAATGCTGGCAGAGGTAAGAAACCTCCTAATAACCCTAGAAAAATTTGCATCATTCCTAATGCCGAAATGGCCAAAGCCCTAGATAATGAAGAAAGGAGATTAAAAAATGTAGCAATCTTTCTTGCAGCCCTAGATTGTAATAAAATTTCTTCGCAGAAGTTTCTTGATGACTGGATTCATAATGTTTGGAAAAAAAAATAGGGTTACAACACACCTTTTGTAGGATGATACAAAAGGGTTTATTTCTGGTTTTTCTCAAGAATTGTGAAATGCAAAAGAAACTCAATGATAAAGAATTCTAGACAATTGGAAATTTGGTGTTTAGAGTCATTGCTTGCTCCCCAAATATGGTAAATGAAGAGGTATTTGCCCTCTCATACCCTAGATGGATAACATTAAAAAATGTACTGCCATTATTGTGGGCAGTAATACCACAATTAGTGTCCCAATTCAGGAAAGCCATTAGAATAGAGGAAACCTGAAGCACCCTACTCCACATGGATGCCAGAATCCTTATGTCAATTACTCTCAGGGTGAAAATCCCAGAGGAAATTGAACTTGAAACAGAGAACTCCATTCTAAGCTGTAAAATAGAACTCCTGGGGGAGTACATGCATGTTTTCTCTGCAAAAGGGAGGGGCATGTGAGAAAAAAATGTCCAATCCTCTAAAACAGAAAAAAATATTAGAAATCGGCATGTAGGACCAAAAACAAAATTGAATGATAACTCAAAAACATTAAAAAGTGGGGGTATTGAGAGCAATGAAAGCTCTAAAGATGGATCCCCCCAAATTCGGTAAATCCATGGATTGAAATCTCAGTGCTCATGCAAGTTAACAAAAAATCTCTTGATTCTCAGATAGACCCTTTAGGGGCCTCGGACATTGATTTAGAGTTATCACCTGAAGAGGCTGATCTGCTTTCAAGGAAGGGAGAGGCCTTAGATGATAACAAAATTAATGGTGCTAAATTAAGAGATTCAAATAAGAAAATAACAAACCCTAGCTTGAAGGAGCCGAGATTGCTCCCACCCGAGATAGGGGACCAAAGGATGGGTAATGAAAACCAAAGAAAGGAAATAGCCAAACCTTTGGGGCACAAGAAAAATGCCCAAGAACTAGTCCTGGATAAGATTAAACAGCAAATAGCGATTAATAACAGACTCATAAATAATACTAAGTCTAGAATGGAAATAAATGATAACACAAATGAAGAGGTTGCCCTTACAAAGACTCAATCTAATACGGGGAAGAAAATACAAAAAACAGGGAAAACTGCTCCAGGCAGAATTGAAAAAATTTCAAAGAGAATAAAACTTGTATCCTGTTGACCAGAATGCAGAACAAAAAAATTCAGATTCCAGGGCAAAACCAGGATGATAAGAGCGAAGATATAGTGTCATCTACCTTGGAAAAAGAAATTTGAAAAGCCTCATATATGATTAACAATTCACAAATTGAGGTGAACAAAGATGATGAGGATTCCCCTCTATCAATGACAGATTTGGGGCAGCCAAAGACTACCCTTAGACCAGCCATGGACAAGAAGAACCTCTCAAATAATGATGAACACATAAAGGAAATTTTGAACTCCCGGGAAGGACAAAAGCCTTCTTCAGAGATCGAGACCTGCAATAAAGGAAATGAGCCTTGTACTAGTTACAAGCAAGAGAATGAGACCCAAACACTAGTATTAGATTAGAGGCCTGTAATGGAAAATAACCAAAGCTTCTTCAATATTTTGAAACCAACAAGAAACAATGAGAACTTAGACAAGGAAAAAGTCATAGAGAGGCATAAGCTTCAAGAAAGCTTGAACAGTAATCTTCAAATTGAAGAGAATCCACAAGATGAAAGGGTAGACAGCTCTTTTGTAAATAATTGGCTAAAACAAAAACAAAAACAAAAATAGGACTCTGTCCCTTATCAAAAAGAATAGCTAAACAAAGATTATTCTTCCTAAATGCTTTAAAGGATTTAAGAACTCGGAAGAAGGCCCACAGGAAATGGAATTAGATGACCTTTAACTGTACTGATTGGAACATCAAGGGACTAGAATCCCCAAATAGAAAATATAACAGAAGATACCTAAATCAAGAAAAGCATAAAGATGCAGCACTATTACAAGAGGTCAAAGCGGTTAATTTTAACTTGGAAACAAATCTCAAATTCATATGGAGGGATTCCTCTTATTATGTAACAAAGCATGAAAAAGGCAAAGGAGGGGCTGCAATCCTTCTTGCCAATTGCTAGACCAAACGGGTAAAAGCCCATGGAACCTCACCATGCCACAGGGCAGTATGGGTTATATTATTGAAAAAGATAATAGAAATTTGGTATATGCTCTATATATGCTTTAAATGGTTATAGACAAAGATGTGAACTATGGGATTCGATAAGCAACTTACAAGATGTACCATGGATTATAGGGGGGGATTTTAACATGATTGAGAATATGGAAGACAAAACAAGGGGTTTTGACATGGGATGGAAAGGTAATGAAAAGTTATTCTGGTATAAAATGAAAAACAGACTTAGACTCTTGGATCCTTTAGAGGGTACAAGAAAAGAGAACAAAAACATATGGTTTACCTGGTGTAACTATCAGAAAGGGAACAAAAGAATATATTGTAGGTTGGATAGATTCTATGCGCATAAAGAGGTCTTTCAATTTGACCAAGGAGAAGGGACAAACAGCAGAGTGAAGGTCCACCCTTGGACACTTTCAAATCATCACTTGGTCACAGTTAAAATCTTATTGAAGATTCAACCCGATATAATAAAGAAGGAAAAAAAGTTTTTCCTAAACACTAGCCTTCTAAACAATGAGGACTGCAATGATGCAATCTTCGCACTAAGAGAAATTAACAAATGGATGCATAAGAATGCCTCATGCATAGAAAGGTGGAATGTCAACATAGAGGGTTGGCAAAAAGTATTCCGAACAATTGGAGAACAAAAAGCAAAGGATAAGCAAGAAAAAGAAAACATACTACAAGAAAATATCTTGAAAGCTGAAAACAGGATTCAAGAAGACCCCAAAAACCTAGACTTGAACAAGGATCTAATAACCATTAAAGGGGAGCTAAGAAAAATTCAAAATCACAAAGATCAAGGGCTAAAGAAGATATCAAAACTAAATTGAGTTACCCATGGAGACAGAGGATCAATTTTTTTTTTTCAGAATGCTAAAAGCTAAGGAATCAAAAGAAAAGATTAATTCAGTCTGGCGAGAAGATGGTCTGGTAAAAGACCCCAAGGAAATCCAAAAGAGTTTCTACCAATTCTACAAAGACCTATTCACCTCTGAATGTAACAACCCTCGCAACACAAAAGCAAGAGAGGATTGCAAGAAGTAGATCCCTACAAAGGTTTCAAAACAGGATGTTGAAGGTTTGAATAAGCAAATATCAAAAGAGGAAATTAAAAGAGCTATTCTAGCCCTAAACAATGACAAATCTCCAGGTGTGGATGGAATGCCAATAGAGTTTTACAAAAAGAATATAGAGTGGAGAAGCAAGGATCTCTTCAAGTCTACGAAGAGGCTACAGAAAATGGTTCTTTAGGTAAATCTATAAATAAGGGGATTATCAAGTTATTCCCCAAAGGAGACAAAACCTTAATAAAAATTTGGAGGCCCATAATACTCCTTAATGTCACCTATAAAATCTTTGCAAAAGCCATTGCCTTGAGGCTTTCAAAAATCCTCCCAAAGATCATCAATAACACCCAAACTAGCTTCATAAAAGGGAGGTATATACTTGAAAATCTACTGACTATTCGGGAAGCAATGGAGTGGGCAAAACCGTCCAACCAAAACATAGGAATGTTGTTGGTTGACTTTGGGAAGGCCTATGATAGAGTAGAGCGTCCTTTTATAACAATGGTCCTTGAGACATTTGGTTTCCCCAAGAGATTTTGTCAAATGATAAAAATCTTAATGAAAGATGCACTGCCCAAGTTGATGTAAATAAAGCATTGACAGAGGTATTTGAATTGCAGACATCTATAAGACAAGGATGCCCTCTGGCTCCATCACTGTTTGTCATTGTTGCAAACGCACTTCACTATATCCTAAGGGACCCAACATTAAGCCCAAGGGTAAAAGGGATTTCACTTCCAAATGATGATGAACTAATCAATTTACAATTTGCAAACGATATAGCCCTTTTCATTAGCCTGGAAAAAGAAAACTTTGGAAATCTAATGGAGAAGTTGAATTTTTTTGGCATAGCTACAGGAGCAAAAATATTTAAAGTAAAATCTACCATGCTGAGCTAGGATATCTCCCAACTAGATTGGTTTAGTGAATATGAGCTTCAATGGGGAGACCCAAACAAAATTGTCAAGTATCTAGGGATACCATTTGTGGTAAGCCCCAATCTAAAGGATATGTGGGACTAGGTGAAAAATAAAATTGAAAAGAAGCTAAGTAACTAGAATAAACAATACCTTTCAATAGTTGGAAGAGCTCAAGTTTGTCAGAAGATACTATTATCTTATAATATTTACTATGCATCTGTTTGGCTCTTTAGCAGCTATCAAATTGAGGAAATCCAAAAGAAAATTAGACAATTCTTATGGTCAAATGGTAAAGGCAAAAAGAAAGAAACATGCAATCAAATGGGAATGGTGTTGCATGGAAAAACAAAAGGGTGGTCTAGGACTAAAAGATCTATAAAAGCAAGGGACGGCATTGGCAACAAAATGGATCTATAAGGTTAAAGGGAATAAACCATGGAAAATACTAATTAGAAATAATATAAGAAGAGTCTCATGTCACCTTTTCCTAGGCAGTTATCAGTTGCAGTGGTTAGTCTACCAATTGGTCCTCGTAGGCTAACAAGATGGTTAGGGGGGCCCTCTAAGGGAATTTATTGGGTAATCAGTCAATCATTTGGATCTTGTTAGTGTCTCCCAGCTCAAAATATTCCAGGGTTTTCATTGTGCACCTCTTGGAGCAGTATTTGGACACTTTTGTCCATACTTACTATTTATAGTAAGTCACAGGGGTCATTGGCATGGTCGAATGGCGGTATTACTTTATTGGGCATGATGGCAAATTTCTATCCTAGATTTATCTTGGCTTTATCATAGTCCTATGTATTAAGTTTTAATAACGTCAATAATAAAGTTAAATTAAAATATTTAACTTTATGCGTTATTTATATATTTTAATGAATTTATGATAAAGGTGATATAAGGGGTCTTTTTAAAAGATTATTTTATTTCATAAAGTGGCACCAACTTAAAGGAGATATAAGGCAGGAAATAAATTAAATGAAATAATTTTAAATTGCCAACTTGGGTGTGGGAATTGGAGGGAAATATAAAAGCCCTTTTGTGAGCTCATTTGCACATTCATGTTTTGGAAGAAATTTGATAAGGGTTTTTGCAGGTTGGACTGGAGAGTTTGAAAATCTCAACTTCATTGAGGACGAAAACCCTCATGAGGAATAGCATGCTATAGGAGTAAAAGATCTCCCAAGGCTACTTGCGAATTAACTCCATTTTAGGGGTTGTGCTTGTGCTTCAAAGATTGTTTGATCGATTGTTCGTTTGAGAAATTGTGAAGTCTCCACAGAGAAAATCTCATAGTCAAACATTGGGGTTTGTTACAAGAAGATATTAAAGGTGAAAACTATTCTAATTCATAGGCATATTTTATTCAATTCCCAGCTGATCGAATGCCAAGCAATATTAATTTGAGGCACTAGAAATTATCTTTGTTTTGGGGAGGCATTTGGAAGGAGCTCTTGCATACATAAAATGGGGCCCGAATAGCCTTATTCATTTACAGCCTTTGTAATGAAACAACAGCCCACTAATCTATAGCCGTACCCCATAAGAAGACTCCTAGGGATGGCATGGACTCTTTGAAGGGTCAAAGAAAGAGGCGATTGGTTAAATGCTGGTCAAACCATATAGAAGACCAGTTTAGTTTAGGCGTTTGGTTTATGGTTGATGTGCTGGATACGGTAACAGCAAACTGAAGTGATAGAGGAATTTGGAGGTCACTGCAGGCTCATATTAAGCCAGTTCAATCTGAGTGGCATCAAGGAGTCTCCATAAGGATTAGACCTGCTAGTCGTCAAGGTTAGACATTTGCATTAATTCAAAACTGCAACTCTGTTATATTTGCAGCAGACTGTTAAATTTTCCAAGTGCAAACTGTTTGTTATTCTGTCACTTGAAGTGAATGGTAATGTTCATGTTTGTATTCCAAGCTCTTTGAAAATTCTGTTATATGCTTATGGGAGATTGTGATAAAACCATGCTATGCAAACTGAATACAAATTAACCATCACTACAGTGGAAGTAATAAAATTAAGTTTAGAACAACAGTCAAGTAATTGTTTGACAAAATGCCCCATATGTCAAACTGGAATAATCTGAGCAAAAATCACAAAGTCCAAATCCACATCGGGGTGGGACATTACAAAGAGCTGTTCCAAAACAAGCCAAATCTTGGAAGAACATGCTTCTCTGTGACCTAGTCTTTGGTAAATTCCCAGTGTCCCTGGCTGGTTCCAATATATTAAAGAGCATTTGGAAAGCTTGGAAAATATGCAAAGATGCTATCCTAAATAAATGCCAAATAGAGGAGGACCTAAAGAAAGTATACCATTTGAGATCCATTTGGTGGAATACTTTCCACAAAAATAAGCCCCTGGCACTTCTACAAGGGTGCTCTGCAAAGGCTTGGATAGAAATGGAATCTCTCACTTCCAAAGCATAATAAAAGATGGCCATTTAAAAGAGTGGGATTCACTCAGACATGAGTTCGATATCCCTCAAACTCAGAAAGCAACCTATGACCTGATTAAAAAACAAAATCTGATAATGAAAACTAACAAATCTTCTGATAACGATGACTTGCAGGAATTTGAGTGGCTGAAAGATAACAGGTTTGCAAGGCTAAAAGCAAAAGAGATCTATAAGATGCTAGCAGATCCCCCAGACCTATCTGAGTACATAAACAAAGGGTGGAACATGGATCTTACCCATAAACAATGGGATAAAGTAGGTTTTGTCATATTTGGAACAATGCCTTGGAACCCAAAAAAGTCTATGTTCCACCAAGTTTCCGGGACGGGGGGACGGCGGGACGCGTTTCGGGGACGGCAATTTTTTGAGGGGATTTTAGGGGACGGGGGACGGCTGTATAGTATATATATATATATATATATATATATATATATATATAGAGAGAGAGAGAGAGAGAGAGAGAGAGAGAGAGATTTTAAAAATATAGGGAAATTTCAAATATTCATATGAGTAATGATAATCATAACAATGAACATTCATAAAGTTGCAAATGTAATCACCAATCATATTGACATATGCATCATAGAATCGAATTATCGAAGAAATTAATACTATAGCTACCTAATTGCATCCATGGACCATAATTCATGTCAAATAGTCAATGTGCATATGATATAAAATAATAAAATGCCCAAAAGGCTACAAGTTTGTACTACAAATGTCAAAATGACAAAGTCACAAGTGTCCAAAGGCAAAACATAGAAATAGAAAGTATGATGATTGCCGCTACTCGGCATCTGCCAACATTGCATCAAAATCAGACTCATAGTCTAAGTCACTGTCACTATGAGGGGCTGGCTCATAGTCTTGGCTGCAATTTTATTTTGGCAAGACAAAATGAGGTCAAATGAAGGTAAGAAGATGTTTTAAGTGGCCATATTAGGGTTGGGAGGGCATGGGGCCCATAAAGGAAATAATTAAAAAAAAAAAAAAAAAAACCTTTTATTTTTGTATTTATAATGCTGCTGGGTGACAGGGGACGGCCAGCCCGTCGGGAGTCCCCTATCCGTCCCCTGGACGGCTGGCCGTCCCCTTTTCGTTCCGGGACGTTTCGTCCAATTGGGGACCTTTTGGGGACGGCTGTCAGCCATCCCCTAGGCGTCCCCTGTCCCCGAAACGTTTCCAGGACGGGTACGGGGGGCCAAAACCCAGGGGACGCGTCCCCGTGTTTCCTTGAAAAAAGTAGGTTTCAGATGGATGTTGATCTTGCAGAGACTACCAAATATAGACTCTTAAAACAACCCAAATGTTTGTGATATCTGTAAAAAATCTGAAACTGTTAATCATATCTTCTTTGACCTTTTTTTTGCAAAAGAAATTTGGAGCTTGTTTCAAATAGATTTAGTGGGATGGGGAGATTCGAAAGATAAAAGAAAAAAGAAAATTTTAATGGGAAAAATAGAAGGAATAGGGAAACTTAATAATCTTTTCTAGCTAATCTTTTCTAAAGAAATTTTATGGTGTATTTGGAAAGCTAGGAATGATGAGAAATACCAAGGCATTAGGAGAGCTCTTATGAGTCTTATAGAAGACCCACCATTCATAATGTTTACATGCAGGTATCTATCACAGTTCAAGTGGCTAAAGAGAAGTTCAAAAAACTGATGGAGAGTGGCAAAGTGGAAATAACTAAACAGGAGGTAGCATATGCAAGCCAATGGCTGTACTAAAAAGGAATCAGCAAGCCAGACCTGGGTGACTTCATGAGGGAGGAAAGAAACACCAGCAAAAGCCAAGCAAAGAATGCAGCAAAAGAAAGAAGAGACTAAATATTGATACAACGGCTCTGATTATGTATTCCATGATGTATATGATCCTTTTTGTAGATGAGAAGAGGTATTTGTAAATGATCCTTTTTGTAACAAAAACAACAAAGAAATCAGGATAGTAAACAGAAGCTCTGTGGGGTATATACCATCAGTTAGAATCTGCTCCAATTATATGATGACACCAATGTAAACAGAATGTATATCTTGATCATTATGATCACTTTTGTAAACTATAATGAATACAAAAACAAATGCTATAATTAGCTGAGGCTTGAAAGGATTTAATAAATTTAAACATATACATTTAGATGAATTCTGTGTACCTTGAAATCATAAATATAATCTACTTTCAGTAAAAGTAAACAAAATTTTCCATAAAAATCCATGCAAACCTTCAAATCACGTATTTAAATAAGACTTCAAACTACTTAAATAAATACTACTCGCAATGAATAATTCATGTACCTTGATGTCAACAATTTCATCTACTTTTTGTAAAGGTAAACTAAAAACTGTCAATAAAAATTCATGTAAATCTCAAAACATGCAATAAGTGGCCATCTTACACATATTACTCAAGTTTAAATTTCACTCAAAAGTGAAAATGGAAACCACATGTGACTCAAAGCCATCTGGAAAGTTAAGCTAAAAGTTGTTTGTACTCTGTAGAATTCATGTAATTTCAGCAATGCCACGCTTTGACTTCAAATTATTTAGCACAGAAAAATAAACAAATAAATATGTTGAGGTCATCCATTTAACCTACTTTTTGTAAAGCTAAACTACAAATATTTGGTTAAGTCATGTAAACCTCAAAAACGATATTATTGGTTAGGTGTTTTGAATATTTATCAAATTTAAATTTCACTTAAAATGAAAAATACAGTTGCATCAATGCTGTCAATTTAACATACTTAACTGAAACTTCAATTTATTGAAAAAATTTAAATATTTGTCAAGGTCAAATATATATATATGTAGTCAAATTAACCTACTTCCTTCCCATAGAGCCAAACCTATGTTGCTGGGTATGCCCCCCCCTCAAAGCTCAATCTTGTACCAAACTGATCCAAGTACCAATCCCAAGGTGAACCTTGTGGTATCCAAGGGCCACCCAAAGAATTTAACAAATCATTTTTTAAAAACATTATTTTATTTTTATAAACAAAAAAGGTGTTAAATACCTAATTTTTCCCTCAAGTAATAAAATTGTGAAAATGGCATGTACCATGAAGGTTTGTGAGGTTTCAAAGGCCTTAATTTGGGCTTGCTGGCAGGGGCTTTGCCCCTCAACCCCACTGGAGGCATTGCCCCCCAACCCCCACAATGGGCACCACCCCTCAACTCCATTGGAGTCTCCACTCCAAGACCCCCACTAATTATTGGGATCTCTTGTCACATAAGAAACTTGATTACAATTAAATGCGAGAAGAATTGGGATCTAGCTCTTGAGTGTGCTGACATGTACATTATTGTAACACAAATTGCCAAAAACCTCTTTATATAAGGCAACTTCTACATATGACATGGCTAGTGGAAGTGACTGTTGGCAGATAGTCAGTGCTCCCCTTGGGATTCATGACATGGACTAACCACCTCCCATGGATTCATTAACTCTGACAATTGTATCGAGCATTAATAGGTCGATCTTTTGGTGCAACGACAACCATGGGGCCAATAATTGGTATCAGAGCCAAAGGTTTCGGGTTCAAACCCCCTCGGGTAATGCTGCGTAGGAGATTGTTGGCAGATGGTCAGCACTCCCCTCGAGATTCGTGCCATGGACTAGCTACCTCCCGTGGAACTGTTAACTTTGACGGTTGTATCGGGCATTAACAGGTCGATCTTTTGGTGCGACGGCAACTATGGGGCCAACAGTGACATTGTAACTCATTGTGGTTCAAATGAAATTCAACCAAATATTGACTTTGATGCTTGTGATGAAATGCAATATGAAGACTATTGAATATTGATTGTAATTTTCATTGTGTATTGACATTTGACGAGTAACTAATTATGAATTTATAAGTCTTCTCTTTTTCATATTGTTAGGTACTTAAATATTTTGTTTATTAGCAATTATGAGTATCACTGTTTTTATATTTTATGAAACCCAAAGAAAAAAATTGCCGTACCAGCAAACTGAAAAATGAAAAATGTCTGTAATAGATAGTCATATAAACCTTACAAAAATGTTGTACATAACTAAAGCTTCGAAATTATTAAACAAATATAGATATCCCTCAAGATAATATATAAATATGTGTGTTGAGACTGTCAATCTAACCTGCTTCCTATGAAGCTAAACTGAAAAATGTCTCTGGAAAATTCATATAAACCCCAGAAATACAAAATATAGCTGGGCCTTGAAATTATTAAAAAAAAATAGATATCAACTGAGACAAAAAATAAACGAACATGCCTTTAAGTCATCAGTTTAACCTATCATGCAAAGCTAATCTGAAAAATGTCTACAAGTTTATAAAACTTGGAAATATTATACATAACAAACACTTAAAATTATTAAAATTTGAATATCACTCAAGATAAAAAAATAAATGCATGTGCTTTGAGGCCGTCAGTTTAACCTGTTGTGTAAAGCTAAATTGAAAAATGTCGGTAAAAAATTATATTAGCTAAGAAACACTACACAGCCTTCGGATTATTTAACAAATATAACTCTTACTCAAGATTAAAAAATAAATAAATGTACCTTGAGGCCATCAATTTAACCTATTATGTAATGCTAAGATTTAAAATGTTGGTTAAAAATCATATAAACCTTAAAATTTCTATGCATAACCCTAGGTTTCCAATTGTTTAACAAAATGAAATTTCACTCAAGACGAAATATAAACACATTTTCCTTGAGACTATCAATTTAACCTACTTCCTGTAAAGCTAAACGAAAGAATGTCTATAAAAGATTATATAAACCTCAGAAAGGCTATAGTAGATAAGGCTTGGAATTATTTAGATACATGGCATTGCCAGAGACTTCCAAATATCTATCGAGTTTATATATAACTCGAGGTAAAATAAATAAATGTGACTGGAGGTCTTAAATTTAACCTACTTTCAGAAGATCTTTGACTGAAATTTGTCTGTAAAATTCATTAGAATCCAAATGCTGCTGAATCTAGGTCGTTTTGCAGAAAATAATCTCAAATTTAAAACACAAATCGAGTTACGTGCATACCTTTATGTAAAGATATATAAAAACTTATTTAAATTTTGAAAAATTTCTTACCTGACGATTTACAATGCTGTGAATTGCGTGATGATTTATCAATGGGAACGTATCTGAATTTTTCATGTTTGTTACAGATGAGTACTCTATCGAAAGGTACTGTATCTACATTTTTATTACCGTTTGCATTTCTAGAAAAAAGCATGGTTTAAGCGGGCTTTTTTCAGACACAAAAATTTACATCAATTGACCGCAATTTTGCAGTTAGCCTATTCAAACACCAAGGGTTATTGCCGTCTTCTATAAATTTAGGTTTTTAACATGTTGAGGTTTTGGCGCGCCTGTACGGATGAATTTATGATTTGACACGTTTGGCTTTCAATGCGGCTGTTTGAAGGCCTCTAGCGTAAAGGCGGCAACGCCCTCTCGTTATAGACTGAATATTGGAAACTCAAAATGCATGTTTGTGATTTATATACATTTCTTAGAATGTGATATATGAAACTTCGTGGGGAATCAATCATGTTTTTTTATATGGATATTTCTATATATTTTTTTAAAACTTCGAATCAAAAAATTTTATATGGAATTATTGATTTTATTTTAACTTTTATGATTGTATGATTGTATTTAGATACTTTTAAATAAAATATAATTGAAATTTTAAAAAGACTTGCATGATTGAATGATGATATTTTAGATAGACTTTCAAAAAATTATAAATTATTTAACAAGTGTTTGTGTTTCTAATTTTGTAATGATTGTAATTGTAATTGTAAATGTAATTACATTTCTAATTTTAAAATTTATTATATTTTCATTAATTATAAAATTATATAAATATAGCTGCAACAATTAGGTGGGGATAATGTCATGTGCTGCTATGAAAGAGCATTGCCTAGTTGGCGCAGTTAGTACGGGGGGTAGGTTGGAGAAGTTATTGCTAGTCCTTTCGTGTGTGTTGTGTGGTTGGACTCTATGATCCGTAGGGTTGTAAAGGACTATTATTGAAGCTGAGGATAAAAAGATTTATTCTGGCACGAATCGTGGGTGTTAAGAGGTGGCAAATGGTGCTTTGGAGCTCATTTCAACTTTGCAAATATGGTGAAGGCTCGATTTGGAGTTTGCAGTCATGGAAACTCTTGTGCGTCTAGTTTCCACGAGAAAGCTTGGGCTTTCCTTGGCAACATTACGAAGAACCGCCTCCATTCTGTCTTCAAAGATTGGGACCCCTTGGTGTTGGGGGCCGTCGAACTGGTGTTGGGGAAAGGATTCATGTTGTCCACAAAGAGATACAGAACAAACGTGGACATCGCCTCCAGGTTCGTTGTGGCTCTGCTCGACTTGGAGTTGTCGAAGGCCATAGTATTTCTAATGGCAAGGAAGTTGGGCATGGTGGACCTATTAGGCGGAGTTGAGGACGTCATAATTATTATTGAGTTGGGAGTGGGGATACCACGGCCTCGAGATATGGCGAGAGCTTTCTTATCTGACATCTGTGTGAAACTATATCCATTTATTCTGGACATGAAGGAGCATGAGCTTGGTGAGCACAGGCTGCAGGCACAGTGGGGCGTAGAATATTTGAAGGTTTTCCTGTATTTAGAGGAGACACCAGAGGTGGACTGGAAGGGGAATTTTAGGGAGTACCTTCTAGAGGAGGGCGTGTTTTATGAGTGAAGACAATGAACTCCTTTTTTGTGTCGGACCCGGGTTTAGCAATAGTAAGGTGTGGATATGGCTTTGGGCTTTTTTTGCGTCTAGTGTATGGTCAATCCAGGTAGTGCTAGTTGTTGGGTGTCTAATCTATCGTGTTGGGTATCAAGTTTGGGGGAGCAAGAATGTGTTTGGGTTGGGGGTTTGTGGTATGGGTTGGACTAGTTGGGTTTTTGTTAAGGTAAAAGCATTGTAAGGGAAATGCAGGGTTGAATCGCAAGAGGGCTGGGCAGAAATGGTGATCATCTCCACCGTAAGGGTGGCACATTGTAAAAAGCTTTTTTAATATCAATACAAGACTCATTTACGAACCAAAAAAATATATTTAAATATAATTTTAAATTAATTTATATAATTATAATTGTAATAATAAAGGTAATTGTAAACTTGAATTTTTAAATATAATTATTTTTAAAAATTATATTTTATTTTTTTTAATTAATTTTCATGCTAATTAAAATTATTTTTAATATTTTAAGTCAAAATATTATTGAGGCATAATAATTTAATATATTGATATAATATATAATCTAATATACTAAATCATTAAGAATTGAAATATAGTATTATTATACATTTTATTTTAAAAAGCTTTGAATCTGTCTACTGGTGAAAATTGCGAAGGAGGCTTGCAAAATAAAGATTGGGACTACAAAAATAAAGACTTGAATGAATTCAACCTGTTAGAAATCAATGTATGTGAAGAAACCAAGGAGGATATTGACCTCCTTCCCTAATATGCAATAATATGCAGAGTTATTGGTCCACGACTGGACAGAAAAAATATTCAAAACTAGGTGGTGACAAACTAGAAATGATAACATGTGATAAAGTTTCTACCAGATGGATTCTTTAGTGTGGCATTTCTATCTGAAGAAGAAAGGGAAGGTATCATGGTTGGTGATTTGTGGAAGATTGGCAAATATCCGATATATATGTAAAAATGGATTCTAAAATTTAACCCTAGAAAATATGAGCCATATGAGGAACCGAGATGGATTAGAATGTACAATCTACCTCTTGAATTATGGTCAGAGGAATGTCTGGAAAATATATGCAAATCTTTAAGCACCCTGATAGACAAAGACATTTCATTGTTGGAAGATAATTCTTATTTGTATGCAAGGGTTCAAATCATAGTGATTCAAAGAATCCCCTGTGATATTAAATTGAAAACATCACAAGGCATATGGGTTCTAATGGTTGAAGTTGAAGAAACCAATTTCTTTTATTTGAACCGCATGAGACAAAATCATGTGATAGCAAATTGCTCCAAGTTGATCAAGAAGGATATATGGAGATAGAAGGTGAAGGGACTGTTAATTGAGACATAGAAACCTAAGGAAATAAGAAAATAAATGAAATAATTGGCTCAGTGTAAGAAGGTGGTGGAACTAGAAAAACCCAAGAACATCACATCACCAAGTTTGGATCCTCAAATAGAAAAGGTGGTTAAATCTTTGAAGATTCAGATTGGGTTAGAAGATGGAATTCCAAAGTCCTCTCCAATTTCCCCCACTTTGTGGACAATAAAAGCAAACGGATCGAAGGAAAAATTAATGAAAGCCTGGAGATAACAGACAAGAACCAGAACTTGGAGATGGATAGTGATGAAGGTGATTACGATGAACTACGTATCACACACACAAGATGCATCTCATAGATGACATCCCAGATTTTGGCACTCAATTCAAGCATAGATAAGAAGAAAGGACAGAAATCAAATAAACAAAGCATGAAAAACTCACAAAGGAGAAAGGTATAACAAGCATTATTTTTTTTTTGTTGAATGCTAAGGGAGGGAAACCCTCCCTTAAGAGGCCATATAGATATTAACATGGAATTTTAGGGGCCTAAATGCCTCTAACAAACAATGATTAGATAAGCATCAAATAGAAAAACAAATTCAAATCTTAATACAAGAAACAAAGATTGAAGCTGAAGGAAAGAAGGAACTCAATATGTCCAAATAGGAAGAAGAATACTCCAAGGCATATGGATCTACCAATGGTCTTGGAATACTCTAGTGTGTCAACAGTATAATGGTACTTAAGAAAATTGCAAAAGGAGTAGAATTGGCTTCTATGTGAGGTGAGGTGTTTAAGAGTTAACTTAAATTTCTTTGTGTTCAATATATACAGGCCTGTCAAAAAGCATGATAAGGTAGAGATATGGGAAATCCTAAGTAATATGGTGGTCGATCTTCAAGGAAGGTTGATCTAGTTATGGGAGGTGATTTTAACTCAATACTTAGATGTAAAGAAAAGTGGGGGTACCAATAAGATCCCTACATTGATGGCAGATTTTAGACAATTTGTCATTACCACAGATCTACTAGATGCACAAACTAAGAATGGTTCCAACACATGGACGAATAGGAGAGAAGACTTTACCCTAATCAAGGAGAGATTGGATCAATTTTTATACTCTTAGGAATGGCTGGAAATTAACATCACAATGGAATCTAGAATCCTCCCACTTGTAAGATCAAATCACATGCTTGTAGAATTAACAATAAAAATGGAGAAAGGAAATAGCAGAAGCTCGTTCAAGTTTGAAAGAATGTGGTTAAGGAAGATAGAACTAGTGGAGCTAATCGAACAATTATGGAATCTGGCTCCCTAATGTGTAGGCACCAAAAGCTTTGTATTAAAAAAAAATGCAATACATTAAAAGCAAGCTCACAAAATGGAATGGAACAATATTCAAAAGCACCTTCATGGAAAAAGAAATGATAGAAACAAAATTAGAAAACCTAAATGAGAAAATTATTGCAAATGGAATGTTTCAAGAAGACTTCCAATTGGAGAAAGCATTAATGAAAGAATATAATGAAATGTTAGCCAGAGAGGAAGAATACTAGCAAGCAAAGTCACAAGAGATGTGGCTTATGGAGGGAGACTCTAACATAAAATTCTTTCATAAAATAACAAAGTTAAGGAAAGCACAAAACAAGATAACAATAATATGCAACCATGAAGGAAGAATGTTAGAGTCAATAGAAGAACTATAGAGTGAAGCCATAAGTCCCTTTCAAAACTTGTTATCACCAGACAATTCTTGGGACGCACTAAAATATGGTAATCTACTAAACAATATTCCAAGACTCATAGCTATCCAGAGGAGAATGAAAAGTTAATGGCCCCATTCATAATGGAAGAAGTTCTAGTGACTACCTGGGCAGGTGCATGAAGTTGGTCGCACTTTTGTGGCCAAATGGGGAAAAAAATTTGGAAAGACATAACGCGCTCGCGTTATAACGCGAGCGCGTTATGTGATTTTAAAAGAAAAAAAATTCAAATGTGTATCATTTGCTCTATACTATTTCTCAGCTCTGCCCACGGCCATAAATCCTCACTTTCGCGCTCGCATTCTAGGAGGAAGGATTTCTACAAATTTCATCAAGAACAGTTGGATTTTTTTTGTAAATATGGCGCCACGACGATGAAGAGATGCAGGAGGTAAGTATTGTTTGCTATTTGTTTTGAATTTGTTAGTTTGAAATTGATTTTGTTTGGTTTAGGTTAGATTTGATTTTTTAAAAAAAATTGTAGGAAATCCTGCAAACCCTCAACAAGAAGAGGAGGTAAATCCTCAACAAAATCAACCTCCCCCACCATTCTCTCAATTCCCTCCTAGCACTCAAGAAAATTTGAGTGAAATTGAGAACAATAGAAAACAACTTGAGGATCTTATCAGTAGGTTGAGTGATCCAAATGCTTCAACCACATAAAGAATGCTTCTAGAAAATTCATTGAAAGACATGTTAAAAAATGTAGATGTAATCACCCAACAAATATCTGGATGGCAAGATAGGAGGCAGACAGCCAGGGCATATTATGCAAACAAATTATCATATAAACAAGTCAAAGATTTAAAAATTTCTAAAGGTGATTTGTGCTCTCTATTCACTGACCCTAAAACAAATCAAAATCTTACTCTCAATGCAAAGAGGTTTCATATTCATTGGTGCCACCACCAAGAGATTAAGAACCATTTTTATGAAAGATGGTATATGGTCTTTGATTACCCACCGTGCAATAATTGTGAAGTCCCCCAATATTTTCTTAGGAAACTATACAATGAGTTTGTATTGAACCAAATCCCAAATTATTTTGATATGAGGGAGTTCCAAGGGAGAGGTGGGGGGTCAGCTCAGGATAGGACCGGTGCATAGCCGGATCCTATGCGGCAAGGGAGACGACCTCTCGCTAGGCTGCCTCATGAGCAGATTGTGATGCTTGTCGTTGCGAAGGAGAGTACCAACATAGAGACATTGCAGGCGATCACAACTTTGACCCAGAGTGTCATCCATCACACTAGCCCTATTGTATAGTGCCATCCAGGGGAGTCTTCAGGTGGTGGCC
>VDFB02210276.1:0-45411 GCA_007258455.2 Sequoia sempervirens
ATACTGGTGATAGCCATGAGACTACACAACAAGATCTTGTAGATCACATGTTCAAACAGGTTTGACATGCACATGCCTTTAAGAAGGAAAGGCGAATTTT
This sequence comes from Sequoia sempervirens, assembly GCA_007258455.2. Lineage (NCBI taxonomy): Eukaryota > Viridiplantae > Streptophyta > Pinopsida > Cupressales > Cupressaceae > Sequoia > Sequoia sempervirens. The sequence goes on from VDFB02210276.1 coordinate 101, forward strand.
CACAAACTAGAAGATCATGTGCAGGATTAAGTAAACACAGTTTGTAACCTACATGATACTACTTCTGCAAAGAAAGGCATGACATGAAACAAAAGCTATAAGGAAAGAGAATATTTCACTAAGTAGCTCAATGAATCACTTAAAAAGAATGCACTATACTTGACAAGAATCAGAAGGCAGAATGATGGACCATCAATAGTAATCAAGGTAGATTTTGTATATTATGTTCCAAATTGAGTTAAAAAATCCTGCTAGTCTGAGAGAGGACTGTAAAAAGGGCCACAGACTTCAAAGAGCATACATCGGAACTCCTTTACAAAAAGGAAAAAATTCCCTATATACAAAAGTGATGTCGGCCCCTAGGGCTTACAAAATATCTATTAGAAAGATCAGCCTTTAGATTTTTCATGTAGTTAATGCTGCACCCTGTGTGTCCTGTTGTTCATGTCGGTGTGAAGAACCACCCTTGGAGAAGCCCTCAGATCTTTAGGAGTAACCACCGCATTCATTTCTAATCCTTGTGTCCACCTTTGATTCCCCCCGGTCGAGCTACTTTGAATGCTCCTGACTTCATAATAGAAACACGCCGTCTTGTTTTGTTGATCTTCCTTGCCGAGGTGTCAATCAGTCAAAACGTCAATGGTTCATCTAGTTGAGATTACCACGGCTCACTTTTAGCTCCCTATGATTGGTTGGCCATACGCCACATGAGACTGTCGACATTCAAAGGCTCGCTCAATCATAATCACATGTTATTGAGACACTCATCGTGTCTCCCTGATGTGATTATATCATTCTGCAATTTATCGACATGACTCATTATCATCGGCAAGAGTCATAGCGAGCTACATATGTTTCAGCGATGAGTCCACCCTCTCTTCAGTCGGGGAGACATGACTTGTCGGTGAGACCTCAGGGCGAAAACACATCGCTATACCGAAGTCAATCCACTTCGGCAAGACCACAAGAAGTTGCTAGGACCACATGCTGAAAGCCTCAACTCTCAGCGAACTTGGTTCATTTGCTGTCGGCAGGATCCCCTTAGTTCGCTGAGACATCATGTAGAATTCCTTTCCTTTCGTGTTACATCGATGATCTCTCCCCATTCGCCGAGACATGCTCCTATCAGCCAGACCTCCTACTGAACTCTTCTCTTTCTGTTAGGGAGACTTCTTCATATCAGCAAGACCTTATGCCGATGTTGAGCTCTCTTGGCGAGGTCTTTTTGTTGTCAGTGAGACTCCACCGAAGGAAAACATATCGAGGCCCCCCACTTAGTCGGCGAGACAAAATGTCTTCCCCGAGACATTACGGTGAAGGCACCAACCTTGGCTAAGACCACAAACAAGTCGGGGAGACCTACGATGATACCTCTCATACCTCTTCGGTGAGACCTCTGGTCATCGGCGAAACACTAGGGCAATATCACTTACTCTCAGCGAGGCCTTATACTGATGTCGCCGAGACATCTTGGCGACTTTCTTCCTTCTAGCAAATTGCTTGTTTTCGGTGAGACATCAAAGTTGGGGAGACCTTTCTTCGACTTGAATGCTACGCCAAAGGCTCCCTATTTTGGTGAGACACCACCGGTTCGCCGAGACCATATGTCAAAATACATCTCACACCGAAACTTTATTGTTGTCGGGGAGACCTCACTGGTCACCGAGACTCTCTCTGAATGCTTCATTACACCGAAGGCTTATTAAGTCAGGGAAACTCCAACTATTCACTAGGACCCTTCACCGAGCGTCATAAGTTATCCCGAAGCCCGTTGTTGCCATGAGTTTCTCGATTGTCGATTGAATGGCCTATTGGCTAAAGAATTCCACATGATAAGAGGTCATACCGAACCCTTCCTATCATAATGATAGGCTCTGTAGCTTCATTCGGTAAGACAGAAGCCAAGTCACAGCGACCTATTCAAAATAGAATGAATCAAAGCAGCTAGTCGGCCAGACAATGAAGATTTCATACCAACCTGGCTCTAATGGAGGCTGAGCCTGTGACTATTGGGGCATATTTCCAACAAAGCAGGCCCCCAAACTAGATTCCTTATGAAATTTCATCAGATGCATGAAATAACCCTCAATGGAGATATCCCATTTGGCCCCTATGAACCTCTGCAACATAGATTCCTTGCCTGATTGAGCCTGAGCGTGAAATTAGGTAACATTTCTGGTGACCTTTGCTAGATGTTTTCCTGCTAAACATGAAGACCAGTAGCCTAGGCCTATCCATTGGGCATGGAGTCATTGGGACAACTCAGAAAAGATCAAGAGCAGCTTTGAACATGGCTATAACTCATCTTGAGACTCACCAGAACACTTGGAAACTTATTGAAAACAAGAAAAACTGAAATAGACTATTTACACATGTTGGAACAACACTTAGGGAAAGAAAAAGCAACTAAACCTACCCTATACTAACCAATAAGAAATTGGTCAAACAAACCCATTAACAGGTTGGGTAAAATAATTGCCCTTTCTAAAAAAATTACAATGTTTGCTACGCTGAAGAACAACTAAATAGAAATGAAGCAAGCATGACAATTCAACTGATGGCTACAAGACCTCTTGCAAAACAAATTCAGGCTTACTAACCTTTTCATATGGAATGTAAACATTCCCATTCTGAGGTGGAAAGGTAACTTGAGTGTGCTCCTCCTGAGCAGTACCCTCATGCTTGGGTGTAAGATTCGTTCTTGGTGCAGTATTGGACTCCATCTGAGCTAGGTACCTAATTGGACAACCCCTAGTAAGGGTAAAACTTGAGCTCTCCCTGTTGGTCTCTTGTTGATCTCTAAAGACTTCATCTTTTTCTTGAAAAGATGCTGATTGAAGGTAATATGCAGGTTGTTCGTTGGTTGCTATAGTCTGATCTTCTTGACTAAGGAGTCGATATCCCTATTGGATAACTAGAAACAAATCTTTAGACTATGGCTCCTTATACTCTTTGTCCATGACAGAATATACCTTCTCTTCAACAAGGTGGGGGAGCTCATCCAATAAGTTCACAGGCTGCAAGGCATTATCTTCAACAACTTTTTCAATAGTCTCACCAACTTGAATGGGCTGATCACATGCTTCCCTTTCATATGATACTTGTTCATCATCTATGTTGCAACAAAAAGATTCTATGATATCATCTGACTCATAATTTTGTATTAAATCTAGATGAATTTTATCATTTAGTTGCTCCATACCAGGCATAGATGCTATCATGCTTGTGAGATCCTCATCTTCATCAAAAAATTGAGGAAGTTCATCGAACAAGTCAGCAATATTCTCTGGCCATTCCAAATCAACTGGTAAATCAGGAACCTGCATGCTCTCTTCAGCTTGCTCAACATAACCAGGTAGTTGATCAAATAAAGAAGTGAATTGTTCCTCTTCATGCGGCTCCTTTTGCAGTGAAACTTGGGTATCCTCTGCCTGCAAGTGAAGATCTTCAACTGTCAGCTTTCCTACTTCTTTTCTCTCCTCCTGTTTGAGTTTTTCTTGCTGTAGTAAGTAACATGCTACAACTAAATGCATTGGATTTACTTTTCTAATTCTCTCCTTGAGGAGTAAGTCATCTGGATCAATGGGTTGATCTTGAGGGATGATGGACTGATCCTGTTTAGGTACTACATTCTCTTCCATTGAATTGAACCCCTTAAAACTTGGAATTTCAAACTAAAAAGACTTACTAGGGGAGTCAAGATGCTGACTTTGCCTAAAGCTGGCAAACTTGTACTTGGGAACCTCCTGTTCAAAAAATTTTAGCCTCCTTTTAGCCTCTTTTGCAGCCAACTGCTAGGCAAGGTTCTCTTCCAATTGCCTCTTTTGCAACTCCTCTATTAGTTGGTGTTGATGACCTGAATAAGCTTGAGTGTTCTGCACCTTAGCAGAGAGTAGCTTCATTTGTTCTTCCTTAGCAGCTATTTCCTGTTCAAGACCTTCCTTGAACCGGATTCTTTTTGCCACTCTTTCTTGATCATAAAAGCTGACTTGCTCAGCCACTTTTTGTTGTTGCACAATGGTACCCTGTTTCATCTTGATATCAACCAATATCCTAGATAGGCACACAAGCACCTTACTAATATCATTAATCTTCATATTGTGAAGACCTTGACTGAGATCCCACAACGTATGGTCAATTTGTTGGAGCAGGTCAAATACACTCTGATATGGATGTGCAGGAGCAACATACTCATGATATGGAGGGTAATAGTAAGCATCTTCATACTTATTTGACATATTTTCAGTCAAAGAGCTGGAAATTCAGAATTAACAGATTATTTTGAGACATACCAAGACCTGTGTCTATGAAACTGGGAGATTTGAGCTCGAAGTCGCTAGGTATGTAAAGAAAATGCCTCCAAAAGGCTGAAACTACTGTTGTACACACCAAACAGCAGCAATAAAATGTATAAACATGAACTGAGAAGAAGTTCACAGTCCCACAGGGTGTGCCAAAAACTATTGTCACCTGAAGTTGCACCCTGCTGAACCTGATGTCCAACACCTTAGTGTAACATTGGAAGACCTCCAAAGATGTGGGTTTCTTGTAAGAAGAGGTCAACCTCTGGAGAATGCCGACTTCCTTTGGTGTCACCTAAACTAATGATCTTGTAAGAAAAAGGGAGAAGGAGAAACATAAAAATGGAAATTAAATCCTAAGGTGATGCACCGAAATGAGAGGAACAATGAGATACTCAAGCTACACTTGAATACTGGTGATAGCCATGAGACTACACAACAAGATCTTGTAGATCACATGTTCAAACAGGTTTGACATGCACATGCCTTTAAGAAGGAAAGGCGAATTTTCACAAACTAGAAGATCATGTGCAGGATTAAGTAAACACAGTTTGTAACCTACATGATACTACTTCTGCAAAGAAAGGCATGACATGAAACAAAAGCTATAAGGAAAGAGAATATTTCACTAAGTAGCTCAATGAATCACTTAAAAAGAATGCACTATACTTGACAAGAATTAGAAGGCAGAATGATGGACCATCAATAGTAACCAAGGTAGATTTTGTATATTATGTTCCAAATTGAGCTACAGAATCCTGCTAGTCTGAGAGAGGACTGCAAAAAGGGTCACAGACTTCAGAAGAGAATACATCGAAACTCCTTTACAAAAAGGAAAAAATTCCTTATATACAAAAGTGATGCCAGCCCCTAGGGCTTACAAAATATCTATCAGAAAGATCAGCCTTTAGATTTTTCATGTAGTTAATGCTACACCCTGCGTGTCCTGTTGTTCATGTCGGTGTGAAGAACCGCCCTTGGAGAAGCCCTCAGATCTTTAGCAGCAACCACTGCATTCATTTCTGATCCTCGTGTCCACCTTTGAATTCCCCCCGGTCGAGCTACTTTGAATGCTCCTGACTTCAGAGCAGAAACGTGCTGTCTTGTTTTGTTGATCTTCCTTGCTGAGGTGTCAATCAGTCAAAATGTCAATGGTTCATTTGGTTGAGATTTCCACGGCTCAATTTTAGCTCCCTCTGATTGGTTGGCCATACGCCACATGAGACTGTCGACGGTCAAAGGCTCGCTTAGTTAGAATCACATGTCGGTGAGACACTCATCGTGTCTCCCCGATACGATTATATCATTCTGCAATTTATCGGCATGACTCATTATCATTGGCAAGAGTCATAGCGAGCTACATATGTTTCAGCGATGAGTCCACCCTCTCTTCAGTCGGGGAGACATGACTTGTCGGTGAGACCTCAGGGCGAAAACACATTGCTATACCGAAGTCAATCCACTTCGGCAAGACCAAAAGAAGTCGCTAGGACCACATGCCGAAAGCCTCAACTCTCGGCGAACTCGGTTCATTTGATGTTGGCAGGACCCCCTTAGTTTGCCGAGACGTCATGTAGAATTCCTTTCCTTTCTTGTTACACCGAAGATCTCTCCCCATTCACCGAGACATGCTCTTGTCGGCTAGACCTCCTGGCGAACTCTTCTCTTTCTGTCGGGGAGACTTCTTCATATCGGCAAGACCTTATGCCGATGTCGAGCTCTCTCGGCAAGGTCTTTCTATTGTCAGCGAGACTCCACTGGAGGCAAACATATCGAGGCCCCCTACTCAATCGGTGAGACTAAATGTCTTCGTCGAGACATTACGGCGAAGGCACCAACCTTGGCCGAGACCATGAGCAAGTCAGGGAGAACTATGGCGATACCTCTCATACCTCTTCGGTGAGACCTCTGGTCATCGACGAAACACTGGGGCGATATCACTTACTCTTGGCGAGGACTTGGCTAGTCGCCGAGACATCTTGGCGACTTTCTTCCTTCTGGCTAACTGCTTGTTGTCGGCGAGACATTGGAGTCGGGGAGACCTTTCTCCAACTTGAATGCTACGCCGAAGGCTCCCTGTTTCAGTGAGACACCACCGGTTCGCCGAGACCATATGCCGAAATACATCTCACACCGAAACCTTATTTTTGTCAGGGAGACTTCACTGGTCACCGAGACTCTCTCCGAATGCTTAATTACGCTGAAGGCTTATTAAGTCGAGGAGACTCTGACTATTCGCTGGGACCCTTCACCGAGCGTCATAAGTTATCCTGAAGCCCGTTGTCACCATGAGTTTCCCTATTGTCGATTGAATGGCCTATCAGCCAAAGAATTCCACACAATAAGAGGTCATATTGAACCCTTCCTGTCACAACGATAGGCTTTGCAGCTTCGTTCAGTACAACATAAGCTAGGTCACAACGACCTATTCAAAACAAAATGAATCAAAGCAGACAGTCGGCCAGACAGTGAAGATGTCATACAGACCTGGCTCTAATGGAGGCTGAGCCTGTGACTATTGGGGCATATTTCCAACAAAGCAGGTCCCCCAAACTGAATTCCCTATGAAATGTCATCAGATGCGTGAAATAACCCTCAATGGAGATATCCCATTTGGCCCCTATGAACCTCTGCAACATAGATGCCTTGCCTGATTTAGCCTCTATGAACCTCTGCAACATAGATGCCTTACTTGATTTATCCTAAGGGTGAAATTAGGTAACAAGTTGGTCAAACATTGTTTGGAATTTCTTTGACCAATCAAACTTCTTCCCTTTTCCTTGCAATGAAGTAATGGGAAAAGCTATTCTAGAAAAGTTTGCTACAAAATTCTGATAATAACCAACCAGACCCATAAAGCTTTTAACTTATGGTACATTCATTGGTACTATCCATTCAAGTACTACTTTTATTTTTTACTGGATCAACTGCAATCCCATCAATTGAAATAACATGACCTAGATAGTGCAGTTTCTTCTAAAAGAAGGTACACTTTGAGAGTTTTCCATACAACTTATGTTCTCTTAATAGTTGGAGAATAATCCCAAGATGTTGGATATGTTCTTCATTATTGGAGTATATGAGAATATCATCAAAGAAGACCAACACAAACTTACGTAAGCAGTCCCTGAATACATTATTCATTAAGTTCATGAATGTTGTAGGCACACTTGTTAGTTTGAAGGGTAGTACTATGAACTTGTAATGACCATACCTAGTCCTGAAGGTTGCTTTGAATATGTCTTCATCCTTGATCCTAAGTTGATGATAACTTGACCATAGATGAATGTTTGAAAGCACTATCGCCCCTCGCATTAATCAAAGAGATCACCAATACATGGTAACATATACTTGTTCTTTATTTTTTCTTTTTTAAGCAAGCTATAATCTATGCACAAGCACCGTGTACCATCCTTCTTCTTCATGAAGATCATCGACGCTCCCCAAGGTGAAACACTAGGTCTAATCAACTCCTTGGACAACAATTCTTCCAATTAAGATTTTAGCTCCATTAACTCCATTTTGGTCATCCTAAATGAAACTTTCGATATAGGTTCTGACCTTGGAACAATGTCGATGGAGAAATCAAACACTCTTCTAGGGAGGTAATCTAGGTAATTCATTTGGAAATACATCCAAAAATTCCTTAAGGATATGATATTTCTCCATATCTGATTTTCCTGATTCCACCATCTCACCATCTTTGACTTCTTAGAGATATTGGGGTCCATAGTACACTACGTCATCCAATGATATGAACTCATTGTAGTCCTCAAGATTCTCCATCTTCAGAGAAAAAATTTGGCATCCTTTCTTCTTTTCTCTATGTATTTGTATGACAAAGATTTGTTGCAACTTAACTTCTCTAGGTGTTCCTTGCATAAACACCTAGTTTTTGAGATCATATAAGGATTCTATAATTTTTGCATGAACATCTACCTTGGCTCTATGCTTCCACAACCAATTCATCCCTAATATGACATCATATGAACCTAGGGGGGCTACATACAAATTCACTTCCATATAGAAGCTTGGAAGTTCAACCCTTGCTTTGAATAAATATTGCTCCACCTTAGCTCTTGTCTAGTTTGCATACTCAACAATCTAAGACTTTTCCATATAACCAACTTTTCTAGAGATTTTACTAGCTATACTAGGTGATTTTTTTTTCTTTCTTAGCACTAGTATCAACTAGAATTGAAATAGGTGTACCAAACAAAGTATTTGGAATTTCCACTAGAGTAATCTAGTACTTCACTTGCTAGTTGTCTAGTACCGCATGGATCTTCTACTGGAACACTTATCGTTGAGGGGGTAGAGGGTTCCCGTGAGGTTGTGCCCCTACTGGTTTGTTGGGACACTGAATCACATAGTGATCCCCTCCACATGTGAAACATCCTCTCAAAGGCTCACTCCTGGATGCAGTATTTCTAGAATCACCTTCATTCCTACCAGAATTATTGTTGTTGTTGTTCCCCTTGTATTCCCTTCTAAATCCCTTCAAATTATTACAAAATCCCTTGTCCCATTTCCTTTGAAAATCCCATCCATCACTTAGCTTCCTTAGAGTTTGATTGGCTTGTGACCAATTTTTTTTTTTTGATTCTTCTCATGATAGTTCGAGATAGCTTTAAGCATATGCTCTTGCTTAATGGATTTCTCATACAATAGGTCCATAGTTGCAGGACTATGATAATCTACCTCTCCTCCTATTTGGGTGTTGATGCCCAAAATGCATTTCCTTATAATGCGAAACTTATCATCCTTTTGGTACATGGGTATGTACTTTAGAAGATGAGTTAATTTCTCCCAATACTTAATTACAGAGGAATCTCCTTGCTTCAAGTTCTAGAAATTAGTAATCTTCTAGTCATAATAAAATTGAGGTAGCCATCATTTTTGAAAAATATCCATGAATTCACTGCAATACTTAAGGAACTTAACCCAAGCTCCATCTTTTTATTCATCCACCAATTGGATGCTTCTCCTACCAACTGAAATTCTCCCCAAATAGCCTTGGTTGCCTCAGAGTAATTCCTAATCTCAAAATGCTTCTCCATTTTTGTGATCCATGCCTCAACTACATCCCCACTAGCGATTCACTCAAACTTAGGAGGGGTAACCTTTCTCATATCTTGAGATAACTTAGTTGCAAGTCATTTCCTTATGTTTCCCTTTGATCTAGAATGTGATTCATCATCCTCATGTTCTATGATAATGAGAATATCCCCTTCTCCATTAGGAACTTCTTGTTCTTTCCTTTCTTTTCCCCTTACCTCTTGCTCGAGGTTCCTAATTATTTCTTTGGTCTCATTCATCATGGCCAAAATATGATCCAATTTAGCCTTATACTTTTCTGCTCCTTGGCCTACCTCTTGACTACCCCCAAGGTTGGTCCTTGTTCTTTACCATTTTCACAAATAGAGGTTCACTTGGAGGTTTCATTTCAATTAGATCTTATGATGGCTTACTTAGAATTTAAAATAAATATTTCCAAAATATATCCATTCGTACATAAAGAGGTTGAAAGAAGAGTTCTTGGAACAATTTTTTTCCAAATCAAAATTTTATTAATATAAAAAGAATTTCAAATATCCTTAAATTTATATAGAGTGACTATTCAGATAGTCTAAGGGAGAACATCCCTTGGATTCACTTTCCAATACATAGCTAAGTGGGATGTATCCCTCAGATTGTTGTTCACATTCATTGTCGAAGGGTGCATAAACTTCAAACCTGCCCTCAGATACATAGCTTCAAGGGACATATCCCTCCAATTCACCACTTGAGGTGATTACGACAACTTCTGATAGTGGAAGTATGTGAGGGTCCTTAAAGATCATGGCAGGACTAACATTCCATTCTAAGGGTTTATCCATGGAAAGTGGTAGAGAATCCAACTTTATAGGAGAGACAAGAGGTACAAAGTTAGCAGTCTCACACATCTTCTTTCCTTCTTGACCGACACGTGATAGGGAATGTTTAATGGTCTCAGTATCACTCAACCATATTGTGTTGTCGAAATTGGTCCCCTCTATGGTCCTAACAATGGCTTCCATTTATTTCTTGGCCTTGAGGTAGCACTCATTACTGATTATTGACTTCCTTGTAGGCATCTTGAGATGCACCATCCTGGAACTAGAATTCCAAACATTAGACTCATATAATTTTGGACAAAATCATAGTGAGCACATAGTTTCCAGAGCTGAATCTGGTAGCTCTAATACCATGTGTAACAATCCTAATGTTTTACCCAAATTAATTTAGCTATGTTTTAACCCACATGGGAATAGTTTACATATACCAACATATAGCTATAAAATTTCTCTTTTCTAATTCAATAATAGGAAATAATAAGATGCACATTTGAAATAATCCCATTCCAAAATCCCATTGCATTTATAAAGAAACATTACATAATCCAAGTAACGATTTCATATTACATAACCCCATGTAATGATAACATTTTTCCATTTATAATTTTACATAAAGATAGAGTTACATGTTACATACTTAGCTACCATGAGCTTAATGAAACAAAGATACAAATAGTCCAGATGTCCTCGTTGGCATACATACTCAAATTTCAGCCACCAACTGATGAGGGAGAGTATCACTCAAGTTCTTTTCTGCCAACCATGGGCTTATTGCGGTCCCTCACACATCTACCTAACTAGTAAGATGGCCCTCCCTTTGACGAAGATATTTGGTTGGCAACCTCGTAAAACTAGCCTTCTTGAGCATGGTGTTGTGTCCTACATAATCTAGTGCTATCATAAACTGGCCACAACCTACATGTATGACATTCCCATCCTAGTTATGCAAACCTGGATCACATTGAACTGATAATGTAAACAATGGCATCTTACACTACTTTGGCCAAAGTTTCTAATATAATCAATCACTCTTAAGCGAATTCATGCGTTTACCCACCCCTTAGCTCAATTTGGTTTTTAACCATTCATGCTCTTTCCAATCATAATGTACACTTATCCTAAAGTGATGTTCATCTAAAGTGCAAACTAACCAATAGGTTACTTCCTTCTAAGGATTATCCTTAACCTAGGAATAACCAAATTAACCACACTTGAACATATGGGGTTACAAATGATATACTCCATGTAATACAACAAGGTAATATCAATTCCCATATTTCACAACCTATGAAACATAACTATAGTCTATGAACATTTAGGTATTGAGCTAATACACTAAGATTATCTTCTATATCCACACAAAATCTAACATAAAGAATAACTATATATAGTATCAACCATTAAGGTTTCATAAGTCACCCAAAGATCATGCAAGCTCTTTTAAAACAAGAATTATCAAAATATTGAACACACAAGTTCATCACAACAGATAATACATCTTTTCTCAAACATTTGCATTCAAATATAATTCCAACATGAAAAGAATAAAGAAGTAAAATCAGCATGCTTAGAAATTATTGCTCTTAACAAAGATATCACTTCTTGAGCTCAATCCCACAACCACGCTTTGTGCTCCTATAATAAACCTATCTCCAAACCTATCCTCTCACAAGCTCTCAACAATATGCAAATATGCTAAAAAAAACTCTCTTTCCTCACTAAACTCTTAACTCTCTCACACAAAAAACTACAACAAAAACTTCAAAATTATGAATAAGAAGAAATCAAAATGAATGAGTGAATGCAACAAAAGGTAGAGAAATTTCCTCTATATATACCAAAATATGAGAAACTCAATGCTAAAACAAGCTATTAAATCCATCACCTTTTCTCTTCTTTCTGCTACCACTCAACAAAAATACTAATTCCTCCTCTAAAATGCATCAACTTAGCCATCTAGAATGAAATGTGGCTGCTCTAAACTCAGAATTTACAACACATAAACAATCCAAATGTTTCTAGCTTCTTAAAATGGACGAGTCGTCCTCTTTCACGCGACAACAATGACTCTTTTACTGAGTCAAAACACAACAATGCATATCTACATGTTTCCTAATTGTTATGCAAGTCGACTACCTTCATGAGCTTCAGACAACTTTGGCTTTGACAAAGTTTGTATACCTATTTTAAGTTATGTGTTGGTCTCCAACGTTTGACTTCTATTTGGTTTATCCTACCTATTATGGCCTTAGTTCTTTCCACATCATCACTTTGTGCATTGTTAATATTTGTAGCTTATTTCAATGTTTACTTAAGCATTGGCTTATGTGCTTTAAATCTTCTCCTATTTGTTTTCACTTTAAATTGTTTTAGCAACTTATGTGTTGCCTTTATTCATGTGCATATGCACATTATATACATGCTCCACATTGATATTACTTTGTCGGATTTTAAATATGCCAAGCTCTTTAATATGGTCCATGCTATTTATGCACCCAAGTTCACATTAACATATTTCTAAATATGTTTAAATATATTTCAATATATATATATATATATATATATATAGATATATTAATATATATATGCATGTTTATCAAATAATTATTTTTTAATCACATATATGTATATACTAACAATTATATATATATATATATATGTATGTATGCATTTAATATATTCACATGCACGTATATTAATATATATATACTATATACATATATCTTTACCTTAATATCCATATTAAATACATATATTTATATATTTATCGATCGATATATATACATAATGTATATATATATGTCATATATGTCCCATCAATATTCTCATGCATAAATTGTATCTATACATGAGTATGCATAGGTATGTCTACCTACGTATACACATGCAAGTATATATTCATGTGTATGAGTTGTTGTAAACATGTACATATATACATATATACACTCTATGTATAAACTCATTGATCAATATATAAATATGAATATACCAAGAAGAACTTATACTTCACACAAAGGATTAATCAAAAATTCCAAATCAAGATCAATCAAAGACTAAAACCAAAACCAATGCAACACATTCCCAAACATGACTGCAAGTTACTTACCAATTTTTGAACTATTTTGACTTAACTTGAGCAACTAGGATGTGAGTGTGTGATAGCTCAAATAGGCATATTAAGGGTTACCAAAACAAGTTCTTCTCCTAAGTGATACTCCCCCTCTCTTTTAGAGACTTGATTCATTTCTTGCATCCAACTTAGTCCATCACAATAGTAGCTAGAAGATAACATTAAATTCATATGCATCATATATCATTGCATTACCAAAGCATTGGAAATCATTCACATTGAATTGCACATTCACTCATCATATTTTCCATCAAAATATATACAAATTATATTCATGTTTTAAATCATTTTAACTCATCAAAGTAACTATAAATAGGTAATAACACAATGGGGTGCAACACTTACCCAAAAGTACACTGAGTCTTATACCCTCTACCAAGATACACAATATATGTCTACACATCATAGAAGTATACAAAAGAGTTAAAAAAATCATAAAAGTATCCTCTATTGATTTATGATTATTTTAGACACACACATATAATCTACACATCTTCCTCTATAGCTCTTAGAGCTCTCTAGATTTGTGTTTACCACTTTACAATCTCAAGCATATATATAGGAACTTGTTCGCTAGCACCACCTACACTAATTATATGTGCATGCATAATATATGAATTAATGAATCATAAATAACATATTTCTTTGAAATCCATTTCATTCCTTATCATTAGCTACACTTTACATACTTATTAGGTCATACATTATCTATAACTAGACACAATTTATAGTTCAAATATAAAGTTTTAGACTCTAGTGCCAAAAGATCTAAATGAATGTCAACCTTTCTGTTGTATACATAATTCCCAATTTTATAAATTCAAAATTTTCTCAATACTCAAGGTGAATTAAATTATGGGACCAACCTATGAGACATAAATATATTCTACAATTATTTAAACAAACTAGACATGTAATCTAGGATTTTTATTATTGGAATCTTGTCTATATTGGGGGAGTTTAGGTTCTTGCTTGCTAAATTATAAAAAAATACATTAAAATTCCCAAGAATCTAATTTTATATTTTAAAATAGTAGCTAATCAAATTTTAGTTGCTCAAAAAATTTGTGGATTTTGTCTAGACAAATTGTGAACACCATACATTAAGGATATCATAGTTTTTATTGCTTTAAATCGACAAGGTTATATCAAAGTTTCATGGGATTTTTTTAGATTATTTCCCCTTAAAAAATATTTACAATTGATTAAAAAACATTCAAGAACATCAAGATTGAACTATAAGAAACTATGCAAGTTGTAGGTAAGAAACTAGAAACCCTAGCCCATAAAATATTACAACCTTCAACCAACACATGTATAAAACTTAACCCTTGAGATGCCATCTAAAAAATTCAAATTATTTTCTCACCTTTAAAATATAGTAAAAACTTGGGAATCTAAACAAACTTAGCTTTCTTGTCCTCTTTCTTATAACTCCTCTAAGCATGACACCTAGCTAAAATATTCTTATAATTTAGTTATAATATAACTCCTAAATGTCTCTCTCCAAACATGGCACTATTATTCTAATGTGTTAAATAATTTAATTTGATATAATGCAAATTTTAATATTTATAAGTGATTAACACTTTCAAATATAACATTTAGTAAGGATCAATTTAGAGTCAATAAGTTAATTCCTAGTCAACATGAAAATACCATACAAGAAATATTTTCCTTCTAAATTATCTCCTTTGCACATGGTAACCCCAATAAAGGTCATACAAATTCAAGTTAAAAGATGAGAATTGAGTAAGTACTATATGAGTGGTACACCACCCAAGTGCCCTTTATTAGGTGTTATGAGTTCAAATTTCATAGGGTGCCATGAAAAATTACAGGTGTCAAATGGAGCCTTCCGAATATTTAACAAAAAAAGATAGAATCCAAATAAGAGAGAAACCATTTGAATTTTAATCTTTGACTTTTATAGATTGCCTCTTGAACCTATAAACATAAGGTTAGACGATAAAATTATTAGATTGTACAACAAAATATATTTTTGGTTGTTATTATGGCATGACCCTTGATGTGCTCCTACATCAATTTTCATCATTAACTATTATCTAGAATAACTCACTAATATTATTTATCATAGTCATAGCCATTTATATCTTTTTTATAGATTTTTTTAGATTAGTTATTTGTATTACATTAAAAATACCAAACTCATAGTTCTTGGACTGGGTGACTTCATCATCCATTAAAATTTTAAAAGGTTTCAAGCTATAATTATCATCATTATCATAAACAAATCATTGTTAGTTGCATTTATTTCTTATTATTTCTTTCAACATTTATCATAACTAATGAATCAATTAAAGGGATTCTGGAAAAGCACATGGGAGAAGTTGGTATACTTAGACACCCTAGCTTAGCTAGCCCTAAAAATGTTCTTTACAATACAAATTCTTCCCTTTGTAGGTGTGGGTGCATGCAAAAATTATTACAATTAAAAAAGTTATAAAGAATGTAAAATTATGATTAGATAATAATCCTAGGGCCATACCGTTTGGGTCAAAATCATATCTATGGGGATTAGGGTTGTATATTTAGGATTGATGTAGGTTCATTCGTAGCTGTACAATTTATAAAATATACTTGTACCAATATGTTCATTCTATATTTGACTTAGACTCTAGGTTCTAGTCCTATATTATAAAAATATCATATTCTTAAATATCAAGGTAGACTTTTATTTTAGTCAAGATATTTCAATTGTAGATCCAAACAAGTAAGCATCTAAACTCAACCAACTCATATATGTAGGTTAATTTATGTGATGTAGGAAAAAGGGATTTAGGGTCTAAATTACAATTCTTCCAATATCACAATGAAAAGGACTAAAATTGATCTCAAATACCCACTTGGCTACTAAACTCAATGGAAGATCCATAATGGTGGATTAGGGTTTCATCCCTTTGATATGTGTGGGTGTGATAATGATTAATTGATTATTAATTGATTTAATTTGATAATGTAAAGATGTCCCTAGGTTAACTATGAAAATGCAACACACTGAGATGATTTTTGGAAAATACAAAACTAAGAACCAGAAACAGAGTTCATAAGAGTAGAATGCAGGCACAAAGGAACCTACCATATAAATATGAGCTTGAAATGACTAGACATGGGTGTTGGGTGCCCTAGACCTAAAAATTAGATACTCATAATCAAATTTTAGTCTCTTGTTGCTTCCTGTCTTTAGGTTCTTCTCCTCTGGACTTAGTGTCGAAACTTTGTTTGTCACTAATTAAATCCTCTTTCCCTAATATTTGACCTATAGGACTTGAATACTTGAATGAAAAATTAGGTCTTCAATCCAATCTAAATTTACTTCAAATATGTAACCTGAACACAAGAAAGAGGGGAAGGAGTTGTGTCATATATGAGCTTGTGTAAGTAAAATACTTTTTTGGTATTTCTACCTCCACAATGACTATGATGATGTAAAAGAGATCCTACCCTTGGTCGGGAAGAGGTTAAATGATAAACAAGTGATAAATTGACAATTGTTGCAACTCACCACTCAGAGATTTGCATTCCTTGATGGATTGAAGTCATTGTAATCATCACCTTTAAGGAGAAATTGATTCTTGATTTGAAGTCCTACAAGTTTTAGTACTCATAAAACAAATAGACATGAAACAAAAACAAACTCACATAAAAATATGATGCATTGTTAACATGATACTTGACTAAAATAATGCTGCTATAATTCTGCTATTGACTAATCTTGATTACTTTTTATGATGCTCAATTGCTCTCATAAATTTGCAATATTTCAAATAGTGAAAAAGGCTTGTATTTATATGCAATTCTTTAATTTCCCATAAATTAATTTTTGATAGATGATAAATGAATTTGGATTTCTAAATGTTAAAATCCCATCACTGACATATGTGAATTGGGGCCAAAATAGACTGGATAGGGGCATTGGGCACCCTAGTCTAGACCTATTTTGGGGCCTTAAGCATCAGTAAATGAATATATTAAATCCTTATTGCCAATTCAACCTCTGATTTTTTTAATATTATTACAAAATGGGTAAATTAAATGCACAATTGGGTCTAGTCACATGAGGGGGAGCTAAACCTAGTGTGAAATTGTCAAGGGTGACAATTTACGATGCTACAATTTATAAATAAATTGTTTTAACAAATAATAAATTGAAAAAAGAGAGTTTTATTTCTTTTCAAATATTAGGGTAAGTAGCTAAATAATCCTAATATACTTGTAGAGGTGAAAAGTGCATACTCTTACACTTTTCCCCACTCATTTTACCTTTTTCGAGGGGTTGATTTCAATGCATGATTACAACATAATTTGGAATCTTTTAATGCACTTATTGATCCTTCCAATCTATTTCACTTTTTTATGCCACATCACTGTATCAAGAACACCATTGATCCACTTCTTATAACACTACTAACCTTGGACTAGACTACACCTATGATTTTTATTATACACATCTCAAGGCCAATAATCCCACACATATGTCAATATCCATAACAATTTTTTTGAGTTATGTTTGAAGCTTGTACTTAAAATAACTATTTAAAAATGTTATTATAAATATGAATTAATCATGACATTATTAGATCAAGGTTGGACAACAAATTCACAAATTTGTCTCTAAAATTATCTAGGTTTAACATATCAATTGATTTATACACATCACCATCCAACACCATTGTACATTCTATTTTTTACTATTAACTCAATTTCAAGTTCTAAATAAGATGTAAGGAAGTCTAAAATTTTAATCCTTGCATGGATGGTCTTAACGACACTTCTTCACACCACACAATTGTTCAAATTATAGAAATAAATTGTATCTATCAAAGGTTCAATTTTACTCAGATAGAATTGTATGTGCAAATACATCCAAGAATCTCAAACTCTTAGATTTTAGTTATTTAATCTCTCTTACCTCAAATCCAATATTGTAATCTAATATTAGATTCTAGACTCTCCAAATTTTAATCATCTCAACTCTCTAACCTCAAATATAATATTAGATTCCACTATATGATTCCAAACAAACTCGCTTTTTCTCTCACTTAGATACACACCCAACCACACTAATAATTAAAATTCACATTTCGACAAAATTAAAGATAAAACACTCAATTCCATCTCATTTATATTTTAATGCATGTTCATTTATAATCTTTGATCAATGACTTAATCATTTAATCAATTCTTAGTTTTTCTAAATATTTAATTGTAATTTTAATTAAAGCCTCATCAATAATTCTAATTTATTTTAAAGGTTTATAAATAATAATTGCATTTAACTAATAATCTAGTGAAATTTTAGAGTTTTTTCACCTTTAAGTCTAGATTTTCCACACATCAAAATTTATTTATTTTCAATTGAAGGTTAGTTTGGATTGAAAATGTGTTTTGGTTGGATGCTTTCTAAGTGATAGATCCAAGCACAAATTTTATAGCTAGTTTAATGTCTTCTAGACATATATGTAGCATCACTTTGTTTTCAATTAATTAAAAAAAAAAATTATCTAGAAAATTTCACATTCTTGCTACTTTTACTTATACAAATAACATTTAAAAAAATACAAAAATATTCTTTTACAGATCTAAAATTGTAATTTTAAAAAATATGGATTTTAATTTTCAATTGTCATTTATAATTTTATTTTGACTAAAACTATGTCATCATCTCCAAAATATAGGATTGATAATTTTCTTAAGAAGAAATTTTAAAGTATTTAGCCGATAGGCTATTATACGTGGGGGAACCCCACCGGGATTTCCAGCAGTCTGACGCCGGAAACCCCACCGGAACCCCACGTGGTATAGCCGTTCGAGGAAGAGACGCCCGAGACAACGTGTACGGTGGAGAATTTGAGGTGTTAGTCCTTGACGATGCAAGTGATGTCAAGGCTGCTTCAAACAAGGGGAACCATGATTGGACCAGGGATCTCCAGAGTAACACTCAGGTCGTCGAAGTGGGTGAGAGTCTGAGAGCCCAAGGGGGCGCAGGAGATGATGAGATTGGCTACAAAGGCTTGGAATATCAGGGCTGAATAGATGACCCAGGCTGTGTAGCAGACTATGAGGGCACCATGCTTAGATTGGACAAGGTAGGGGTGAATATATTCTGACTCGTTGCCCTTCTTTAGGACAAAATTTTGCCAGGCTGCGTTTGTGGGCAAGGGGGGGTTCAGCAGATTTTGGGCAAAGAAAGGGGGCGGGTTGGGTGCGGCTGTGTTTTTCATAGCTTGAAAGGCACTTGTTATTACCAGAATTTTTTGTGATGTTTGGGATGGTAGAAAGGCAATGTGGGTTCTTAGTTCACCGCATAAGATTGTTGAGCAATTCTGCACTTGGGCTTTCAATTGGAAGTGCTGCCCTGTAGGGGGCAAGGAGTCGGCCATTGAATCCTCTCCTTCGCTTCCTTCTGCTTTGGGAAAATGGCTCACCTTTTTTTAAATTCGACAAAGCACCCAATCATCGAGTTGCACCAGCCAAAACAACCGGCCAAAACAACCGAGAAGCTTAATACCGCCATCAAGAAAACAAAATAAGCTTAAATACTGCCATTAGGGAAACAAAATAAGCTTAATGTTGTTATTAGGGAAGATCTTACACCCATGTATACATGTACAGTGAGGGAGAGGCCGAGCAAAGAACCCCCTGGATATCAGAAAGAACATCTGTGACAGAGGTGAGACCTCAGTAAACCACCATTAGCGAATTCAAATCCTAAAATTTCAAACCAGAAAATTCAAAACCCTACATATATATGCCTGCTAATACTCTCCATTAGCCAATTCGAACCTAAAATTTCAAACCAGAAAACTCAAAACCCTACATATATGCCTGGTAATACTCGGCATTAGCCAATTCGAACCTAAAATTTGAAACCAGAAAACTCAAAATCCTACATAAATGCCCAGTAATACTCGTAACTAAGTCAATCTATTATTTTAAAATAACACAGAATAATCAGAGGGGGAAAAAATTGCGATGCAGGAAAATTGTAAGCGATTGGGACCTTACTGTCAGCGTTCTATTGGAGATAAATGCTCAGAAAAACATTCTTTAAATTTAGCTGTGGGGAGTTCATACTAAATGGCAATGGCCTTCTATCCCTCCATTACTCATACTCCAACTATCGTATAGGAGAGCCAATTGATACTCACGCATATCAAAGCATACATTCACCATTTCAATTCGATGTATTAGTTCAAAAAACCAGAGTAATGCCTAAATCCCCACTACCATTTGAATAGATTCTCGAATGTCGGGTCTGACAACTTGCAATTCTTTGTGGAGGTATCTTGAAATGCCACACAATATCATGCAAGGCGGACGTGGTTAAAGAGGGCGGGTCATTGTTATCGACGTGGCAAGTTACATTTTTCCAATGAATGTAGCAATGATAATTAACATCCCAATAGATTATGTAGGTTTCCATTGAAGCTAAATAAGGCAGAAATTATTTCCACCAATCACGAAGTGTAGGGGACAAATATCAATCCTAAATATAAATTACCTGTCTCTTTAAGCAATTTAATGATTAAAGAACTTACCATTTCGTTTCCCGAAAGGCTTATGTGGAAAGTTATGACTCTTAACCAAACGGATAAGGGTCAATTTTGAACATGACTAGTGGATTCTCTTCTTCCACAACATCCGCTGGAGTACACGTGGAAGATATATAATTGATGTTCAATTCATAATGACAAATGGTATTGACTTATTTTTAAAATTATATTCATTAATTACAATTGGTGTTAAGATCAATAATGTGTGTAAGCAAATTAATTTATCTTTTTTTCTTATAATATAGAGTTGTGTAAGTGTTCTTTATTATTATTATTATTATCAATTATCACATTATTTTACTTTTTTGGAAAATTATTTCATAATATTTTAAAAAAATTTAAGTCCCTTCCCAATTTTTGAATATGCCTTAATAGCATTTAAATCCAACAAAATGAACCACAAAAAATAACACACAATATGCCCAAATTGCACTACTTAATCTAAAAGATTGTCAATAAGTCAAGTATGCATAGTTGAAATAGACCCCTTTATAGCTAATGATACACTAGGATGCATCTATAGATGACATCAATATTATGACCCCTTACAAATAGTTTCATTTATATTTTATTAGACAATGGCAAGGTGTGAATACACTACTCATAATTCTTTGAATATGTGGCATTGACAATTGTGTAAGATAATTCACTAGTTACCAATAATGAATTATGAGTAGCATGCATGAAAACTAATCTACTTCTTCAAACTAATGCTTAACAATTTTGAATATTTTGGAGCTTGAGGATAGTTAGATAGTTTTCAAATTGATTCTTATCTATTGGGCTATTGAGTCATAGTTAACATAAAGGAAAAAATATAGAGATAGAAAGCCTTGATCTAGACATAAAATTCATCACCATATAGGTATTGCACACAACCAAGCATGCTTAACAATCCAAAATTAAATTAAATAAATCTATGTGTAAAGAAAAAACATCTTGCAATGTTTGTAATATTTTAAAATGTTTTCCCTTATCAAATATTCAATATATTTATGTTAGTAATTGTGACGAGAAAACCTTAACAAGTATTAAGATTCCCTTGAAAAAAAAAAACTAAATAAACAATTAAAAAATCCAACCTCCTTTCAAAAATGACCAAAAATATTTTTTGTGCGCAACAAGTCATTGTCCTAACTTGCAACATTGTAGCTATATATGGGTTTGTTCAAACATAAATTAAAGTAAATAGTTAGGGTTTATAGTTATTGTTTGACAAAATTTCTGAGAATTCGTTTCTTGAAAAACAAGATAAACTAACTAGCTTTCATTTGTACATTTAAAACATTTAGTTAAATTTTAGCATTTTTGAAATCACCTAAACCTATTGATATTGATATTGATTTCCAAACAATGCAAACAACACAGCTACAATAGCTACTAAATTTCTTTGGCAGGGACTCTAGCTGCTCGCAGCTCTTGTTATTATTATTATTATTATTGTTTATCGTATAATTTTAGTATTTTTTTTATAAGTTATTAATATAAATTAAATTAACATTTTATAGATATGTAAATAATATTAATATGTTATAGATATATTTAGCCGATAGGCTAGGGAACCCCATTAGGGTCTCCTCCAAAACAACAGTGAAACACATTTCTTCTCCATGAATTTTATCAATAATAAAAATATACCAAAGTATATCAGCCTATCGGCGAAGAATTGCACCACATTGGTGCAAGTGCTAATTATTTATTTTATAAAAATGATGCACTAAGGGAGAGTGGTGCAAGAGCACCTACCAAAATACAAGTTATTTTTGATATATTTGTTTTCGGTTCATTTTCTTTTGTGTGTTTGGTCTTTAACACTTTTTGCTTGTGTTAGGGGACCTTTTTGGTACATTTGGGAAAGTTAAATAAATGGGGAAAATTATTGGTGGGCGTTTCCTAGGCTTTTAGAAAAAAAACTGGAAAACACACTGTGTTTTCAAACAGCGGCCTTTTTGTCATTCTTGGCACGGGAAACTTTACGTAACTGTTTTCTTTGCGTTGTATATGCTAAATCTCGACTTTTCAAAGAGGTTGGAAGTGGAAACTACTCGCAGTTTTGTGGTGAATAATAGAAAAACAGTGACTTTTGGCGTGAAAAACACAATTTTCTGTTATTTGTTTTGGTGCAGCAGTCATATGGATTAAATAAAGATTTTGTTTACATGGAATAGCACGTAATGAAGCTCTTTGTAGTATTAGTTTGGTTTAATAGCTTGTGATTACATCGTTTTCAACTTTCTTTTTGTAAATTCTGTGTTGTGTTAGTTGCTGTTTTGTCTGGTTATGCGCAGAAAAATGGAGTTTTAGTTAGTCTTCTGCCCGTACCAAGAAGTATGGGTGTTGTGGAGACAAAACTAAAATCCATTCTTGTAAATAATGTAGACTTAGGGATTAATAAAGATTTAGGAAGCAAGCTAGTGACTGTTCCTAGGCGAGCTTGAAGGCCCGGCAAGGAAAGAACAGTCAAAGTCAGACCCTAATGTGGCAGGGGTGTGTGGTAATTAATATCAAATGAGTGTGGATGGATGTAGGAACCTTCACAAAGGTTGGGCGGGAAGATAGAACCCGTGGTTGAACATCTGGAGGCTTGTAAAGCAAAACAGAACAAGAAATGATAAAGAAACCCTAGTTTCTTGTGAAATTTGTGTTCTGCCTGTGTATGGACAAAGAGAGGCCCAAACTTTAAAAATCTTTTAGCTTTTGGAATTTGAACCAATGTGCCAGAAGGGGATTAGTCCCAACTAGTTGAAGGAAGGAAGTTCTAAACAATTTTCTTGTGCAAGGAGGACTAAAAGGGGGCTCAAGGCTTGTAGCCCTGCCCAAAATCTAAAACAGAGTTTTAAGAAAACGATGAAGAATTGGAGCTTGGTGTTTGTTCTAACACCCAGAAAAGATAACTTTAAGAACCTGGGAAGGTGTCACACACCCCTGTAACAGGAAGGGAAAGCATTTGGAGTTGGCTAGTCTTTAGGTGAGTTAAGGGCTAGATGGTGAAATGTGAAGAGAAAGCACCAAGAACTAATTGGTGACTGCAAACTGGAAAATGAGCATCAAGAACCGTTTAGCAGCAGCAAATTTGTAATGATAGCAGGGTTGTTAAAGTAAACCAGGGGTTCCTTAAAAAGCAGGGGACCTATAGGTTGTAGGGTGAAAGAAATAACACCTTAGGAGTTCTCAAAACAAGGACTGAAAGCAGTGAGATTGAGTTTTCTCATATTCAACTGTGAAAGAAATAACACCTTAGGAGTTCTCAAAACAAGGACTGAAAGCAGTGAGATTGAGTTTTCTCATATTCAACCCTGTTTCTATCAGAGAGATTCCATGTTAAGACAATATAAGTATTTTCTATTTTAGCTAGATAGTTAAAAAATAAAATGGAGGCCCCTCAAAACAATCATGTTTTAATTACATAAGACTTAGAGAGATTTATTAAAAATATATACTTATCGAAAAGAGAAAAATATATGGACTAATATTTCAAGTTGTCTATACAAGAAATAAATTAAAAAATAATAAAATTTACTATAAAACAAGTGGTGCCATTAATCTCAATTTTCAACATTTTGTTAGCAATTAAATTATATAAATAATTTTATAAAAAAAAATGCATCTATACATTTTTAAAATATAAATATAAACCACAATAAAAAATCTATATAATTAGTTTATATAATATCAA
This sequence comes from Sequoia sempervirens, assembly GCA_007258455.2. NCBI lineage: Eukaryota > Viridiplantae > Streptophyta > Pinopsida > Cupressales > Cupressaceae > Sequoia > Sequoia sempervirens. Next base: position 24,661 of record VDFB02210276.1, read on the forward strand.
AACTCAAAAGATATACGACTTTCAATTGATTCAAGTTAATAACTTAATAATCAATGTCAAATGTTCCTTTATACAAAAATGACATAACTTTGTAATTTCATTATAATTTAAAATCATTAGAAACAACATACATATTTAATAAAAAAAATAGTTGTCATAAATAAGATAACTAATAATTGGTGTTTACACAATATACCTTAATTTCTTGTTTACACAATGTACCTTAATTTCTTGTTAAAAAAATATTAAACCTTTTTTGAAAAAAACTTATTCTAGGTTTGATAATAATTTTAAATTGACCAAATTCTCTTGATTGTCCCTTTAATATTATATTTGAAATTTTCATTGATACCTTACACCCATAAAAATTCTTTATTTATGCACGGGTACATTGATCCTTAAGTTTGCCATTTTTCACTTGACACATATACAAGATTAACATGATTAACCTTTTGATTGGCTCAAATTGCTTTACCAATTTCAAGATATTGGGTCAAATCATTTGTTTTCATAGTCCTCACTTATGCACATTTAAACTTTAATATTTAGTAGAAAGATGCTTGCCATCAAACTCTTGCTTTAATTCAAATCCCATGCCATAAGCCTTTGAAAAAGACCACCAAAACTATAGTCCAAAACCTTAATGCCTTTGATTATTGGAGACCACTATATTGCTTTATTTTATAACTTTATTTGAAACTCATGCTTTTCATCCTAAAGTTTGTTGGTTGGCATAGGTTTTCATGTGACCAGTCCACTATGTCCAAATTTCATTAGTCTACACCAATGTAGATATGACCCTTAGTGGGACATAATGGACCATATGACCCTAAAGGGGACATGGTGGATCATATGACTCTAAAGGGGACATGGACCACCAATGTGGTTGTTTCACATGGGATTAGCAAGGTGACAAGTCTATAGTCTTTGAGTACATGGTCAATACTAATTATGGGTGGGTCTTACAAAACTATAATGTGTCATTTAATAAGTCGAAAAGTGAAATGTCATTAATGGATAATTAAGGTGAGACAAGTGAAATGTCATTAATAGTAATTAAGGTTGATTTATTTATTTTTGAGTGTTAGGCTTTTTTGCACATGATATATCACACAAATTCTTTTTAATTGAACTTTTCTAATAAACCATATTGCTTGATTTTATAACTTTATTTGAAACTCATATGCTTTTCATCCTAAAATTTGTTGGTTGGCACATGTTCTCATGTGACCAGTTCACTTGTCCAAATTTCATTAGTCTACACCAATGTAGATATGACCCTCAGTGGGACATAGTAGACCATATGACCCTAAAGGGGACATGGTGGACCATATAACCCTAGAGGGGACATGGACCACCAATATGGTTGTTTCACATGGGATTAGCAAGGTGACAAGTTTATAGTCTTTGAGTACATGGTCAATACTAATCATGGGTGGGTCTTACAAAAAGGCAATGTGTCATTATTTAATAAGTCGAAAAGTGAAATGTCATTAATGGGTAATTAAGGTCGACAAGTGAAATGCCATTAATAGATAATTAAGGTTGATTCATTTATTTTTGAGTGTTAGGATTTTTTGCACATGATATATCATACAAATTCTTTTTAATTGAACTTTTCTAATAATTAAATATTTAGTCAATTTTTAAAAAAACTGCCTTATTTTATCAAAAAATGCTTTCTATTTATGAGCATATGATATCCATTTATCAACTAGAATATTGTTATATGATATTTTACTTTGGAGGAAAAATTATAAATATATATAAACTTTATGAGAAAGGTTGAGCTAATGTGAATTAAATATTATAAAATATTTAAAGTTTTGTAATAAGTTAAAATTGGAAAATAGACTTTTATCATACAATGTTCATTTCCTTAAACTCTACTACAATATTTTTTTCTTTAATTATTATAAATATTTTAAAAAACCATACAATAACAAAAACGTATAATTACAAGATATTTATTAAAAATAAACAAATATCATTTTGCTATCTGATATAAGAGTATGAATCTATATTGATACTTCTTCGATTGAGAGCCAAAGATTGCGGGGTATAAATTCTACCAAAATCGCTTAGAAAATCTTAACGTCATCTCTTATATCATTCCTTTAATGATTTGAACTTTATTGAGAGCCAAAGTTTGCAGGGTATAAATTCTATGAAAATCACTGGGAAAATCTTAACGTCATCCCTTATATCATTCCTTTAATGATTTAAACTTTGATGAATGATATAATCATATCCCTTATATCATTCCTTTAATGATTTGAACTTTGACGGATGACATAATCATAAAACATATCAAAACTCTGATGAATTATATTATATCCCCGGGACCCAGCCCAACATCCAAGGGGCAAGTTGAGACGAGACTAATCCCCTGCGGGTGGGCACGACAACTTGCAAGTCGGCCCACCAGTTAAACCTAGAAGTGGGAGTCAAACGCGAAACCTATGGAGAGCAAACCCACAGTCCAAGTGAACTTCACTATCCGTGCAGACTTATAACCCTCTAATTTTACTCATTATTTTAACATTTTATTAATAAACAAAATCATTTTCCTAAATTGTCTTGTACATTAGCGAACTCAAATTCCTAGACATTTATTCTCCACTAATTATGTCTCTTTCCAAATAAGTTAACCAATGCGCATAATGATTATTCTTTCCGTAGAAAAGGGTCTCTTTATTATTATTTCTACCTTAATAGAAAATGAAAGATGTATATTTTATGGCTGACAAAGATTTAGGGGCCTATGACGTAATCACCAAACTTAATCAAGAATCATTCAAAACATAAAAAATAAAATGAAATTAGAAAATTTATCTTCTATAATACAATTTAAAAAAATACAATAGTTTGAATGTGAATTTTAGTGTTTTTAATAATTACTTTTTAACTTTTTAAGGAATGTTTATATACATTAAAATACTGTGATAATGTGTATATTTAATTTATTAATTTTAAATATGAAAAGTTTTTGGAGTAATGTTTTTAGTAGCATATGTGTTAGATGCCTGATGTTTAAGCATCAATGACATGTCAAAGGATCTTTTGTTTGTGTTTAATTGATTTTTTAATATGTTCTTATATGTGTTTTCTCGTTATAGGGACTTTCTTAGAAATTTGTTCATTATGGTAGATTTTAGGACAAATGATTACAAAATGTTTGTTAGTATTAATAGAAAATTTTGAGAAATTTAGACATAGATATAATTTTTTTTAGCTTGTGTTATGAGTTGTCAATGAATTAGGTAGAAATTCATCATAGTAATAGACACCATGAATATTTATTGGTCATAATTATGGACAGCTAAAAAATATAATTTAGGTTAAGTTAAATCTATGCTTAATATGTATGATTTTTTGCAAAAGAAATTTGATGTTTTATTTTTATAGTTACAAAGATGTAAATGGGTTATACAAAGTATGAAGATGAGTTGGGAAGAGAATAAATTACTATAGAAGTGATTGCCTACACAAATTACTAACATAATGAGCTCCGCTATGGGAGCTTAATGAGGATTACTGCTAAGATATGTGAACTATTTAAAAGATTAAATTGTATATTCATAGGAACAAATTGCCACAAGTATTAAACAAGAATTCTTTTGTACACAAGAATAATAATTTAAACACTTTGCATTGGAATTTTCATATAAAGGGGGGGGGGAAAGAGGGCCTTAACTAATAGATTGTGTTACTTAGTGATTTTTGGGAATATTACAACCAATTGATAGACTGGAATAAACAAAAAACTTTAGATTATGTGATCAAATAACAATGTATTTAACCAATCTATTCAACTATATTGAAAGAAATATATGAAATGGCATGCAACCAACCTTGGTTCATTTGTACAAGTAATTAGATATAGCTACTAACACTTCACAATGAAACACGGTTCATCTCAACTATCTAACCACCTCATAGAATATTTACAATCATACATTATACCATTACCATATAATAAGATCACCATGTTGTAGATAATACTAATCATGATCGCTGCACATAGATAATCATCATAGATGATAAGTCATTGTCACACACTAGATATGATATATGTGAGAGCCAAATAGTCCCAATATGAACATTTCTTCATGTATAACCACCACAACCAACAATAGGCTTACGATAACAAATACATTGTCTTGATTGTTCCTATATGTGTAGTATCTTAGAACATCATCTAAACATATAATACTCTTTTCTATTATTGCATGTACTCTAGCTTTATCACATCTACACTTGCATAGCCATACATGCTTCTAGCAACACCCAATTTAATATATGATTACATATGATTTATTCTTCAAATGACTTGCGATTGTTACCATGATAACACCATATATATATGTAACCCTCTATGTTGAGCCACAACACTTCAAACTCTTGCCACATCATGCCATAAACAATTAATGTTATTCTGCTAGTCTATTGATAAAATCTCTTAAATAATTATTTGTAGATGAATAACATCCTTAAGTTCCAATATTCCTCTATAAAAAATTTACTAGATGAGAGGGTGTAGTATTTGACCTAAGATGTTAACCTCATGCATGAAAATGAGATAAATTCATTTCGTCCTTGCACCATTTTGACAATACTTGTAGTTTTTTTTTAAAGAACCAACAATGTTTACCTAAGTGTCAATTTTCTCCATCTATTCTTTTTGGGTTTCAACCATCTTTCCCATAAAATGATATTTTACATCTAGGTTTGGTTCTACTTGATGTGATTGCCAAGATTTTTGGTGTAAATAAAGTCTTGTACACCTAGTTAATTAATTACTAGGGGACATAGGGTCCACTTATTTACATGTTAAGTTTACTTAGGTCCTAGGAATCTTTCTAGAAGGTGTTAGTTGTCATTAGTTGTTATCTTATCTTTTGACTTGTAACACATGTGACCTAGGTAGTTGTGATAAGTTGTCACATATCATAAGATTAAGACACAAGTTTGTCATAATCTTATGTTGTCTTATGTCTCACCTTGGCTATATAACCAGGGGGTCTCTCATACATTGTACACATTGAATCATATTTGCATAATTGATAAGAATGCATCTTATTCTTATCATATTCATATTCTCTCTTTGTGCTTTCCATTTGGCCTCTAGATCTTGGTAGGATATCTCTGTAGCCAATTCTAACATGGTACTAGAGCGGGTTGGGTGCCTTTGGTTAGCCATTTTTTGAGAGATATTGGTAAATATTGAAAAGTTGAGTATGCTCTTCTCTTTCATCATATGTTGATCTAGAGAATAAAAAAAACTTGATAGAAATGCCATATTTTAGGGGGGTTCCTCTTTGTGGCTCTTTATTTCAAGTTCAAATTGGAGCTTGTTGGTACAAATTTGAGCTCACCATTGAGTTTAAAGGGTTTGAGAAAGCCTATTTTTCCTTTTGTTTCATCCAAATCAGACATATGAGGCCAAATCTGTGAGGGTTTGAAGCTGAATAGTGGTTACCAAATCCAAAAAGTAGTTGCATTTTTGGAGCATTTTGGGTCAAATCTGACCTTTCCATCACTTCTAGAAGGGCCAAAAACCCTAAGATCAATTGTCAAATCATCCAAATATGAGAAGTTGTCCACCAAGGAAAATAAAAATTGCCCAGGGAGTCGTACCCCCCCCCCCCCAAGTCGCCATAAATGTGACAATACATTTTTTTCTAAAAATTTTAATATTTTCTATCCATCAAATTTTTTAAAATTTTTTATTTAAAATGAAAATAAATTATATAGCAGTCACTATATTCTTTTTCACATTTTTTTTGAAAAAAAAGTAAAAAAAAGAAAAAAAGGTCACATTGTCTTTATTTTCTGTAGAGTACTTGTAGTATGTAGGTACCCGCAAACATTGATGCCTCACCATGTTGAATATAGCCATTGGTCGCATTCCTTTTCAACAAGCATAGGCCACAAACCCGAAAAAAGTTCGACTGGGTAAATAAAAAACTGACGAATATTCTTCAATATTTTGCCCAACCAAGATTCTAGTACGGAAAAGGAATATACTGACCTCCACAAAAAGATTCCAGCAAATAGGTAGAAAAAAATATTCTTAGTGAAGATTCCTTGAAGATTCCACAAACCGATGATGACCATTTGGACATCAAAATTAACTTGGTGCAGCGTGTGACGACCATTCAACCGTCAATTTTAACTTCAAAAGTGGATGACACTAGCATAGTTTTGAAATGTTTTGCTCCCTCTCCGCTAGAGTTTCTGAATTGAGTCCAACATTGAAGCCTCATATCTTGGTCATTTTGACTCCCTTTTTGTGAGCAATTTTTTTTTTTTAAATTGGGCTAATTTTTTGTGCTTTTCACAGTGTTGTAAACAGATTTTGGTTTTGGTGTCTGGATTTTCCAAAAATTGTAGATTCTCATAGGTGTTGCTGCTTCGTACTCATTTTGGGAACTTCAAGAGCTCATATCTTGCTCATATGGTAACATTTTTGGGCGTAATTTTTTTGAAAGTGTATAATTTTTTGTGTAATTTTTAGTGGTATAATCATATTGATCTCATTGTGTACCAAAAATTGTACTTGATTCTATGGCCTAATTTTGGCATTTGCATGTACCAAGATCAAGACCACTTTTCTTTTTTTAACAAGTGGCACTTGTAATCACACTAAGTATAAAGTGCCACAAATCATATTTTCTTGGGGGGGTTTCATGATTGAGTAATTTTGGGGGGGGGTAATCTTTTGCCTTTGTTGGCTTATGTCTCTTGATTGGTCTATTATGTGACTAAAATTGAGGAGTTTAATATGGGCATCAAAACACATCTTATTGTAATAAGGTTAAATCAATGGAACTTTAAGTCTTGGCGAGATGGAATCCTAACACATTGTAGGTGGCTTAATATTTTTCCATATCTCTATGGACTAGTTCCTAAGCCTTCATCAAAATGAAAGAGAGTTGTGTAGGACATGAAAATATAACATATCCTAGGAGTAATTGGTTGTAGTTGTGATATTGATACACAAATGACCACTGATGGTATTGAGATCCCTTATGACCTTATGACCAAACTTTGGGAGATGTATGGAGACTTGAATGAACCTCCATTCCTAGAGGATTTTGTTGTAGATTGTCTTGTTCCACTTGCAAATTTTTGACCTATTGATGATAAAACAGCCAAAACACTTGCTCATTGGGAAAGGTATGGTAGTTTTGATGACACATAACCTTCTCCTTCTCCTCCAACAAATATATCTATTGAGACTTCAGTTTCCATGGATCCTAATCCAAATTTAGATGGTTCATCTTCTTCATCTATGAGTCAACATCTTGAGGTTGAGGACTCTTGTAATCTAGCATTGGAAGAATCATCTAGTTCATCATGTTTTGAGAACACAATGGGGGATGATAGGTGTAGTCAAATGACATGCATTGAGATCTCATCTCCTTCATCTACTGTTATGCTTGTGATTCCATAGTTTTGGCTACTTGTAATTCAGTGTAGTAGGATATTCATTGTCTTTCAGATTTGGATACTTGTGATGGCTTCTTGATAGGTATTTCAGACTTGTTTGTGAAGTCTCATATTGAAAATTTGGGAGCCTTCATTGATGACATTCACCTTCTCTTTGATGGTGAAGATCCTTCTTTAGTTGTTACGAGGGAACACTTTGACCCTCTTGTTCAATCTCTACGTGATCATTCTTTGTAATTTGACATGATTGTAGATACTTTTGGACAACATTTGGAGGATGCTTCTTTTTCTTTAGAGGGGATATCATTGTCTTTAGATTATGTTCTACATTCATCTCTACTAGATTTTGGATTGTCCTCTTCAATAGTGTGGCCTAGAATGCCTATTTAGAGCAAGTCATCTTTCAACATTGACATTGAGAAACTTGAGCATACTTCAAAAGAATCATCATATATTATCTATCTTCCCTCATCTTCATTTCAGGATTGGGAAGACTTATTACATACATTCATAGTTTTGTTTCTTCCTAAGGGGAGGAACGTTGTTCGGCAAGATAGGATCATCTTCAACATTCAATATCGAGATTCTACTATCATTGCAAGAGACTCTCCATTGAGGTGGGGTTGTATTGCCTCTATTCTTCTTCTCTCTTATGGGGGGTCTTTTTCCTCACATGGGGTTTTGGCCTTCTCATTCTTCATTGAGAGCACTTTCCTTTTTTATCTTTCATCTCTCTTTTGGGGAGGAGTTTTGTCCCACTAGGTTTTATCCCTTTCTCCATTTTTGAGAGATTTATTTGCATTGTACATGGGTACCTAACATGGTCTCGTAGTCGAGACCCATGTTTGTGTCATTTTCATAATAATCATCTACTCCCTAAGTTTCACTTAAGGAGGGGTTTTGGTGTAATTAAAGTATTGTACCTATTTAATTCATTACTATGAGACATAGGGGAATTATTTACATGTTAAATTTACTTAGGTCCTAGGAATATTTCTAGAAGGTGTTAGTTTCCATTAGTTGTTATCTTATCTTTTGACTTGTAACACATGTGACCTAGGTAGTTGTGATAAGTTGTCACATATCATAAGATTAACACTTGTCATAATATTATGTTATCTTATGTCTCACCTTGGCTATATAACCAAGGGGTCTCTCATATATTGTACACACTGAATCATATTTTCATAATTGATAAGAATACATCTTATTCTTTTCATATTTGCATTCTCTCTTTGTGCTTTCCATTTTTCCTCTAGATCTTGGTAGGCTATCTCCATAGCCAATTCTAACAAAGATCATAAAGTAAAAACCAAGATGAACTTGCACAAATTATAAGCACACAAAATAAGACAAAATATATTATCAAAGATTTGATTAGGGTAAGTGGACCAAGATGGTGTACAAAAGGGGGTCAAAAGTGGTCACTTTTATTCTAAAATTAGTTAAACCTGAACTTGGAGGAGTAATTTGAGATTCATGCCCTCAAAATTTGAAGATACCAAAAGAACAAGAATTTTAGTACTTTGAATCTAGTTTCTAAAATACTAAAGTTTTCAAAAATAGATAAGATTAAGAGGATAAAATGCTTCGTGCAAACAAAAGATTTCCTATTTTTTCAAAAAAAAATAACAGAGTGTCTAGTGTGTGCCCCTCAATTTTTTTAGTTGCATTTAATATTTTCAAAAAACCATTGGTAGAAATATATTTAAGAGTTAGTACTAGAAGTTGCATATTTTTTTATAATTTATAATTTATTTTTTTTCATGATTTTTCAAAGTGGATGCATCCTGAAAATCACATCACCAAGCATGCACATCACTAACTTACACCAAAATAATAGAAAATGCATTTTTTTTCCAATGTCTAAAGAATGAAGTGTAGAAAAATATTATAAATTTTTTTTCAATTTTGAACAAGTAGGTCAAAAGTTATTAAAAAAAGTCAATACATGTATGTTTCTGATAACTATGGAAACATTAGTGAAAGAAATTGAAAAGAAATATTAATGTAGTTCAAATCTAAAAAAAATATATGGTTAGAAAACTTAGAATATGTGTGAAATTATGGTGGTAATTTTACTAATATTTGATTTATAATGTGTAAACCTAATGATGAGCAAGTTGGAAAATGAGAATTGAGGAGAAAAAACATGCAAAAATGAGGCAAATAAACCATCCAAGCCTAGGGATTGTCATCCAAGCCTAAATACAAGCCAAAATACATACATGTTTTGTGCAAGACAAAATGTGTACATGTTTTTTGCAAGAAAAAATGCATACGCGTTTTTTGCAAGCCAAATATGTATGTGTGTTTTGTAAGCCAAATATGCATGTTTTTTGTAAAAGCCAAAACACGTACATGTTTTGTAAAAGCCAAAACGCGTACATGTTTTGTAAAATCCAAAACACGTACATGTTTTGTAAAATACAAAACATGTATGTGTTTTGTGTAAGACAAAACATGTACGTGTTTTGTAAAATTACAGGTAAACGAATAAAGAAAATAAATAAATTGTTGGTAAATGAATCATGCAAAGAAAATGAAATTATCAAAGAGGGGATAAAGCTAAAATCATCAAGTGTCTTATTTTAGAGGAAATTAGTATTGTTGGCATTAGAATATATATATTTAAAATTTAAAATTGGGAAACTATGTATTTATGTATGCAAAGGTAGATAAACACAATCTCAATTTCACGTTTAAGTACCACTATTGTTATCTAAAATATAGTGTTACTTTCTCACTTTGATAATATATATGCCAAACATTAAACACAAATCAAACAAGATAGTAATTGGTTATTATAAGCATTAGAAGTGTGCATTCATTTTTGCAATAGGAGGATTTTAAGACTATTAGTTCTAATATAGAGTTAAGTTGTCCACTTACATAAAAATAATATTAATAACCATTTGGTGGTAAGATTGTTTGGTGTAAATTCTAGTCATCTTAAGTGATTTCCCTTTAGTAAACCATAAGGATGACCTTTAGTAATAATCCACATATAGGGTTTTTAATAATGAATTGATAAACACAATATATATCTAGATTTTGATCTACTCACTATATTTTATAGTTCTAGCCTTATATAACTCGTTGCATAATATATTGGCACTATGCCAAAGGTGAGCATGTTTTGGCATGCACTAAAAGAATCATGTTCTTGAATCTAACAATCCAACTCTCTCTCCCTCCACCTCAATCTCTAACTCTCTCTACATCTCTCTAAGCATCATGTTCTTGATAGTTTATGATGGAGATTTCAGAGTTGAGGGTTTAAGGATTAAATTTAATTATATAGGTTTTAGTGTTAAATTATTAAAGTTTGGTTTTAGGGTTTAACATATAGGGTATATGGTTTAGGTTTGAGAGTATATGATTGAGTTCTAAGGTTTAGGTTTGAGGGTATAGGAACCTTGAGGGTTGAAGGTATAAGGCTTAGGGTCTAGAGTGTATAGGTTTTATGACCTAGGGTTGAGTGTAGGGTTTAGAGTTGAGGGTATATAATATATAGTGTATAAGGTTGAGGGTATATCATTTAAGATTAAGTGTATAGGGTTGAGGGTTCATCCTCTAGGCTTTAGGGCCTAGGGTTAAGGGATATGGTTTAGTGTTGAGGGTATATGATATAGGCTTTAAGGTTGAGTGTATATGGGTGAGGGTTTATTATATAGGCCTCAGGGTCCAAGGTCAATAGGGATAGGGTTTAGGGTCATGAGGGTATATGGTATACATTTGAGGATTAATAGTTTAGCTTATAGGATTTAAGGCCCAGGGTTGACATATAGGGTTTAGGGTTGAGGGTATAGGGTTGAGTATATGGTTAAAGGTTTAACTTATAGGCTTTAGTTCCTAGGGTTGAGGGATATGGTTTAGGGAACTGACAATATAGGGTATATGGTATAGAATTTATCTCTCTAGAACTACCTCTCTCTCTACGGTTTAGGGTTGAGGGATAGGGTTTAGGGTTTATTGTATAGGGTATCTATGATTTACCTGGTTATGGGTATAAAGCTTAGGGTTATGGTTATAGAGTTTAGGGTTATGTGTATAGGTGTTAGGGTTAAGTACATAGGGTTTTGGTCAGTTAAATACATTGTAAGACCAAAACTAAGCAAAAAAGGTACACATGTTTTGTTAAGTTAAAAAATATACATGTTTTGTAAAGCTATATAGATCACCTGAGGTCTGGGACATCTAGATCAACTAGATCAAGGAGGTTGATGAGATCAACTAGATCAATGAGGTCAAGGAGATCAACTATATGATTATCTGGAATGGCTTATGTTAATGATGATTATGATATCAATGTAATAATAATGATGTTTGTTGATGAGGGTGCTAACCCGAGACATAGAATATCACACACTCAATAGAGAATATTATTTATTCAGAATGAAAATCTTACAAGTAGAGGATCTACAATCCTTGAGCTCTAAAATACATGCAAGTTACAAAATTATAGAAATTCCCCCTTTTTGCAGTATGTGATCTTTTCCCTCAAAAAGCTCCAAAAATCAGAAAACCTCACCCATAAATAGCTCCTTTTAAGTTTTGAAGCCAAAACAATATTCAAATTATGAGCTTTGGTAGTTTGGAGCCAAAAATTACAAATTCAAATTCAAATTTTAAAACCTTATTCAAAAATTAGCACATTTTTGAAAGTGCACTAACTTCTGGGAGCCATAACTGTTGACCGAGGACTTCATTTTTTGAACCGTTAGAAAGGTCTCATTGTCAAGAACGTGCTCAAAATCTACCATGCCAATTTCGACAAGTTTTAGGGCTGTTTAATGCCTCAAATCTGATCTAGAAGATTTTCAAGTGCAATTCTGGGATACTGAAATTGCAATATCTTTCAAACTGGGAATGCTCTTGGCCTGATTCTTTCACCAATCTTCTTATTTTTCCATTCTGAATCTTCCCATATAATTTTTGTCCCCAAATACCTTCAAATTCCAATACCTACTAAAAATAATAGCTGACTAGAAAAAGCAGAACAACAAAACTGAAAGTTGGGAATTACATTATGATGAAAAGGGTATCCAGAAATGCAAAAACATCAAAGAAACTACAAACAGGAAATGCAAATCTTTTTGGGTGATGCAGGATTTCCCTTACACCACTGGATGCTCTTGCCTCATTTGTACTGGTGTATGTGATTTATGCCATATATAGGTGAATGTTAATGTATATATGTATATGGTTTAAAATGAATCTAGAATGTATCTAATGAAGAATGTATATGTATGTTGTGGATATGGAATGTAATAAACATGTAAGATGATAAGATGCTTAGAATAAAAAATCTAAACACTTAAGATTAATCTAAGCAATGATGATAAGATGCTTAAAATAACAAATCTAAATACTTAAGATGAAAACATGAAATGATGATAAGATGCTTAGAATAAAAAATCTAAAAAATTTAGATAAAAATTAAATGATGATAAGATGCTTTGAATAACAAATATAAACATTAAATAGATGAAAATGCAATGATGATAAGATGCTTAGAATAACAAATCTAAACACTTAAGATGAAAATTCAATGATGGGAAGATGGTTACAATAACAAATACAAACACTTAACACAAAAATGTAAAGATGAGATGAGTTGGATGGAGATGAAGATCAAGTAACTATCTTAATACATTGAGTGTAGGGACATATTGAAGAAATAGAGAATGAATATGCACATACAATCCATGATTAGGAAAGAGAAAAATGATGGTGATCAACAAGAAGCAATGGGATGGGATTAGGGATGGGATGGGATGTGGTATAGGGTTGAGGGTTGAGGGTATAGGGTTTAGGGATGAGGGTATATGGTATAGGGTTGAGTATAGGGTTAAGGTATTAACCTATTGGCTTTAGTTACTAAGGTTGAGGGATAAGGTTTAGGGAATTGGCAGAATAGGGTATAGGGTTTTGAGTATGGGTATATAGTTTAGGGTTAAGTCTCACATCTCCCACTCTCTACTCACCTCCCCTTCTCTATTGTTCTCTATCTCACTTCTCTCTCTATTGTAGATCTACCTCTCTCTATCTAACCTCTCTCTCTCCACTATCTGCCTCCCCTTCCTATGTCTCCCCTCATCTGTCCTTATCTACCTCTCCCTCCCTCCCTCCCTATGTAGATCTCTCTTCTATCTATCTCACATATCTTTTTCTCTACCTCTCTTCTCTATATACCACCTCTCTATATCTCTCTCCCATGTCTCTCTCCTCTCTCCCTTTAATATCTCTAAATTATTCATTATTTAGGGTGTAGGGCCTATGTTTTATGGGTTTAGGGTTGAAGGTGTAGGGTTGAGTATATGGTTAAGGGTTTAACCTATTGGAATTAGTTCCTAAGTTTGAGGGATAAGGTTTAGGGAATTGATGGTATAGGGTATAGGATTTTGAGTTATGGGTATATAGTTTAGGGTTAAGTATCACATCTCCCCCTCTCTACTCTCCTACCCATCTCTATGGTTGTCTATCTCACATATCTCTCTCCTCTAGATCTACCTCTCTCTATCTAACCTCTCTCTCCACTACCTACCTCCACTTCCCATCTGTCCTTATCTACCTCTCCCACCCTCCCTATGTAGATATCTCTTCTATCTATCTCACATATCTCTTTCTTTGCCTCTCTTCTCTATATATCACCTCTCTCTATCTCTTTCCCATGTCTCTCTCTCCTCTCTCCCTTTAATATCTCTAAATTATTCATTATTTAGGGTGTAGGGCCTGTGGTTTATGGGTTTAGGGTTGATGGTTTAGGGTATAGGGTTGAGTATATGGTTAAGGGTTTAACCTATTGGCTTTAGTTCCTAAGGTTAAGGGATAAGGTTTAGGGAACTGACAGTATAGGGTATATACTTTAGTTCCCTAGAACTACCTCTCTCTATCTAATCTCTCTCTCTGAGGTTTAGGGTTGATGGATATAGTTTAGGCTTGATTATATATGGTCTCTATGGTTTAGGGTATAGGGTATAGAGCTTAGGGTTATGGGTATATAGTTTAGGGTTAAGTGTATAGGTGTTAGGGTTAAGTGCATAAGGTTTTGGTAAGTTAAATCCATAATAAGCCGAAAACTAAATAAAGCATGTACATGTTTTATTTAGATAAAATAATGTACGTATTTTGTAAAGGTAAATTCATCACTCAAACTCAAAACTAAATAAAAAACATATACGTTTTGTTAAGTTAAAAGCATGTATGTGTTTTTTAAAGGTAAATCCATCATCCAAACTCAAAACTAAGCAAAGAACACACATGTTTTGCAAAGTTAAAAGAAAGTACATTTTTTGTTGTTAAAAGAACATACATGTTTTTGACACTATAGGCACTTCTAAATGGAGGTCAAAGTGAAAAAACTTAAGTTATAAACCAATAACGTGTATGTGTTATGGAAACATAATGCAAACATGTTATGTAATCATAACACATACATGTTTTGTTTAGTTTATATGCATTGGTAACAACTAAAAAATCACTTGATAGTTGTGCTGAAGGTCCCGCTACAATAGACTCTACTTGTTGTGCATTTTTTTCTAACAATATAAGAGATTTATTTGTTTTATTTGAGTTCAAATGATTGAAATGGATTGGAATGTGACAATTAACTGATTGCTAAATGTTTTTTGTTTGTATATCATTTTTTATTTTCAATTTTGATGACTATTTCATATTTTATTGATGATTTGCTAATTTAATTAAGTAATTTATCATTTAGATGTCAAAAAAGAGTAATTTATTTAAGTAATTTCATATATGTTTAAGTAATTTCATATATTTGTTTAAGTAATTTCATATATGTTCAAGTAATTTCATATATGTTCAAGTGATTTCATATATGTTCAAAAAAATTCAGATTTGTTTAAGTAATTTGATTAAGTAAATCATTTTTTTCAAATTACAATATTTATTAACATATATTCACTATTTTTTATTTAGGAACTACTGATATTAACCATGGGAAATAATAAGCGAGGACCACCTGAACAACTTGATGTAAAAAATAAAAAACAAAGGGAGCACATGAAAAGAATACGTGAAATGAGAAATGTTGGAGAAGGTACACCATCTATACCAACTGACATTAATGTAGAATCAAATACTGAAACACCTATTGAAAATATAAATGATGGATCAAGTTTACCAAATGCAAACCAAGAACAAGCACCAAACATCACACCTATTGAGACAAGGAATGATCAATCAAATGTACCAAATGCAAACCAAGAACATACACCAATCATAACACCTCCTTGAATTACTCATAAAAACCAAATTATCTAATTGACATAGATGAAAACAATTTGAAAACAATACCCAATAAAATTCCCAATTGCACTTGTAGAAGAATGGCTAATAAAATATGGAGAAACTATTTTGAGAGCTTAAGTGAAATTGGAAGGTGCCAATTGTTTGTTGAAATGATTAAAAATATTAATTTTAAAGACACTATGAATATCCTTGGCTTAAGATCATCAAATACCAATGGAAAGAACTATTGTAAGAAATCTAATTAGTGTGTATCAATCAATAGGTTCAACATCGTGCACTAAAGATAGCAACATTACCCGACTTGTTCTTACATCAACTATAGTAAGCAACAAAACTAAAAAATATCGTTTGATTACCAAAACAAGTAGGTCACTAAAAATAAGTAAAAGAACACTATTAAATGCCATTGGGATATGTGAAACAATTGAGGATCCTAATAGTAATTCTTCATGGGTATTTTCGGGTAGACTTCCATGCAAAGATAAGGTTGTTGTTGATGTATTATGCGCGTTAATTGAATTTTTTTGGAAAGATAACACAAGAGTTTCACCCAATCAAAGAGATGTTGTTAGAAGGAGAATAGGATCTCAAAATCATGAACCACATACTAAACACTTTTTTGATAGACTCAAACTCAATTTTATGAAAAGTTTATCCAAAGTTATCGTCAAGTGAGAATTAGTCAAAGGTTTTTTGAAATGGTCAAACCTTTTTATGTTAGGATAAATCATGCACACACTACATGTTGTTGTAGGATGCATATTGAATTTTCCATGCATTACAATATTTATCATCATATATGTGTTACTTTGCATACTAACAGTGTTTTGTAGGAATGTGGTATACAATCCCTCCTAAATCATCAAGAGATTTTATTTCAAGTGTACTATGTAGAAGAGATGATGGCCAATTTTTTATAAGTTGTGTTTGAAAGGATCACGTGTTACTTGTGGTGGTTTGAAACTTGCAAAAATGCCTAAATTTAGAGAGGACACATGAAATTGGAAAAAAAAAACTAGTTTATTTTGGAAAATACAAGACAATGACATGTGGGGTTAAAGACAGAGAAGAGTTGAAGAGATGTGAGTTAGTGAACACAGATATTTTTGTAGCTAAATTTATGAGGATTTTTCAAGAGAAAATAGTTTGAGTACGCAATGCATACACATAGAGCTTGATGGTTGGATGAGCAATGCAAGTTATGTAAGGATACATTTCCTCTTGGTACCATTGTTTCTATTGTAGTTTTTGTTGAGAGTTATGCATTGCAAATGAAAAATGAAGTGCAATATTAGTATTACAACTCTTTTTAGGTTACTATTTTTGTACACATAGAATTCATGTATGCACATGGTAGCATAAAGACAAACAAAAAGATATTAAGAGAGTATCAATTTTCTACATCACCGACGATCATACTCATTCTGCAAAGTTTGTGGCTGCTTTAAAATTTTCTATGATAATTTAAGGGAAAGAAATATGAGATACAATTAATACATCATATTGTTAGATAATTGCACATCACAATTCAAGAATTCAAGGATGCTCTATTGGTTAACTAGGATGCATGTGACGAGTGGTGTTTAATACTTTTGGAATTTTAGTGAGGTTGGACATGGAAAGGGTGAACATGATGGTGCTAGATCATGTGTAAAAAGAGCCCTAGCTAGAGAGGAGTTGAATTACCAAGATGTTGCTAAGCTGAGCAATGTAGAAACAATTGTGCAATGGTGTAACTCCAAAATGAGACTAGGTAATCAAGGAAATTTTATGGTTTCTAGATATTTTTGGTTGGTAAATGAATATAATATTGCAAATTACCAATATTTTTGTACAATTGTAGGATTGAGTGAGTTTCACTCATTTAGAAGTTCAAATGCAAGTTCATTGCTTATTTATATGAGAGAGATTGCATATTTTTTCCTTCGTGTATGAATTTTGTATGGAAAGATTGTGAATCAAAAGAGTGGGTTTAAGAATGGTCTTGCAGACCTTTAGTTCCCATTGACACATATCAAGTTCCACAAGCACTATAGTTGAACCAAATGGAAGTATCAGTGGTATTTGACCGTGTATCTAACCTAGTGCAACCAGGTATTGTGATTTATTAATTAGCTGAAATCAAATTTTTAGTACATTTTACATGGTTTTTAGAATTAGTTTATTCACTTAATGAAATGCAAGTCATATGTATGTAGTTATTGTTGATGAGAATAATGAAGAAGGAACAAATTATTTTTTATGTTGTTGTACA
Organism: Sequoia sempervirens; assembly: GCA_007258455.2. Classification (NCBI taxonomy): domain Eukaryota; kingdom Viridiplantae; phylum Streptophyta; class Pinopsida; order Cupressales; family Cupressaceae; genus Sequoia; species Sequoia sempervirens. The sequence goes on from VDFB02210276.1 coordinate 42,650, forward strand.
GAGGGGATAAAAAAATTGACTACCACAATCACTGATGGAGAGGGTATTGAGTATCCAATAGGGCCCATTGTTGTCACAAGAACATGGCTTAGAAAGTACCCTAATCCAAAATCAAATGTTTGGTTGTTCAAGGAATTTGAGACATATAGGCATATTCTTTATTACTCTAACCTTGTTGCTGCAATGAATATTCAATTGATTAACTATCATGGTAGGCTACTTAATAAGAATTTATGGAAAGTTCACGAAGCTAACCACAAGGCAATACTTGACACTATAAGGGTTAGAGCTGATCCACAAGGTTCAATAGATTGAATTTGGGCTAGTTGCAAGTATTCAGTATGTTGGAGCATTGGATCAAATCAATTCTATGAAATAGTAGAATAATTTTGAAAATTTTGTATATGTCATTGATTGATTGAAATATCATCTATTCATTGTACCAATTGTATAAAATATGATTTTTTATAAGTACCATCAACTAATTTGTATATATGTACAACTAAAATTTTGTATATAAAAATGACCAACATTCTACAAAATATTGGAAACATAATTTTTTTGTAAATATTATCAGATGATTTGTATCTATGCACATCTAAAATTTTGTATATATAAATGACTAACATTCTATGAAATGATGGAAACATGATTTTTTTTGTAAATATTGTCAGCTGATTTGTATCCATGTACAATTGAATTTTATTATATATATATATATATATTTGACAAAGATTCTATCATGATTGTACTAATTGATTGTAAATACGTGAGTTTTGTACATTTTGTTAGTTGGTTTGTGTGGTGCATGTTTTTGAAATCTGCAAAAGACTAAGCTTCATACAAGGTTAGTAAATCACAAATTCCTCAAGCATGACCCTATGAAATATCTTGCAAATGTTCCAAAATGCAACAAAAGATAAAAGAAAACCACAAGCATAATGAAAACACTCAACAAATTACCTATTCCATAGTGGATTGTTGTCACATGTGCTAGTGACCCTTTCCCAACCCTTGATCAATAGATAAAATGATGAAATGCAAATGGAGATTATGAGCAAGATGAGTTCTCAAATCAAGAGAGTAACCTTGCAAAAAGTTGTGGATGCATGAATGAGAATGAAGGCCTTATTTTATAGATTTTGTTGATGAGAGATTGGCCAAGATGGTGAATGTGGGACTAAAGATCCTCCAATGAGAAGATGACACTTGTCAAGTGGTGATAGGCCAATGGTTGTGCAAGATTTGGGAAGAGTGCCCATGAGAGGGAGAATTTGAATTCAAATTTGCAATAAATTTTGAGAGGGGGACAAGAAAAAACAATAAATGCAATGTTTGACTTGTCATGTTGAGGGAAAATGAGGTTTTTTAATAAATCAATAAAATTGATTTATTGTGCAAGTGGAGATATCTAGAGAATGCAAGTGGGATGGGATTATCATTTAATCAGGGTTAGATTAAATAAATGATGATTATGCTGATTTAATGCTGATTAGGTGAGTTGACTTTTAAGACTTTGATATTTGATTTATTTAAATCAGAAAATGATGGAATATGATTTAGGATTTGATTTAAATGGATTTTTGATTTATTAAAAAGGTTGATGATAATGTTTATTTGATTTTAAATAAATGATCCTAGGAGATGAAATTACCTAATGAATGGATGAAAGTGCACCTGATTAATTGATGAATGGTCCTAATGCAACATCTAGTTCGGTTGATGAATGAACCTGATCAAATGCAGAATGTTAATTTTGCATGTCTACATTTTGCCCCTCTTTGAAGCAATGTACTTGTTGCGTTGGTTCAAAGAATAACTTGCCTCGATCAAAATCAAAAAATTTCTAATTTTTCGGATGCCCCAACAGAAAGAAGTACACTGGTACATTGCCCCCTCGAGAGATTGGGCGAAAAGATTCGATTTGAGGGTTGATCTCGCAATAAAGAGGTTCAAAATGGATGGTTATGAATGACGATGCAAATGAGATGATTTTAAGATGCTTAGAATAACAAATCTATATTATCCTAAACAACTTAAATGGTGATATGATGCGAGATGGATGAGATTGATGATGTGATATGCTGTGATTATGCAATGGATGATTTATGAGATGCTTAGACTAACAGATCTATATTATGATGATGATGCAAATGCAATGCATGTGAAATGATCGATGCTTCCTATTATGTATGATATGGATGATATGTGGTATGCTGAGACTAACAGATCTATATTATGATGATGAAGCATGTGAGATGATATGCAGAATTCTGATGATTTATGGATGCAAGATGAATGCATAATGGATGCATGGTGGATGTATTGGTGATGATGATTAACTATTCATGATGTGATGTTAGTGCGGAAATGAGATGATGACAAGAGGATCCAACAAGCCAACATAATGAGAGATGATGATGAGAAATGATGATAAGAAATGATGATGATAGATGGATGATTTTGCTTTATCAAGGATTGGGATTTTCAAGGGGTCACTTACTTTATGTTTGATAACATGCCTAAGCATGATGCATCAAGGTATAAAGGACCAGGATGGCGTTGTACTTAGTGTGATGGACTTTGACTCGACAAATAGATAGGAGTATTCTTTGTTCACACGACATACGGAAACCTTGCTAGGATGCACTTTAGAAGTCTCAAACATCTGGGACCAAAACACGAAGGTATAACCAATCAATGCAATAGTCAACAGCTATAAGAACATCCTCATACATATCTAACAAAACAAGTATTAGCCA
>VDFB02210277.1:0-18937 GCA_007258455.2 Sequoia sempervirens
GGCATACGAATGCTAGTTTGGTAAGCCTATAGAGCAGGGTTGAGTTGTATGTGCCAGTCACAGCCAGCATCATTGACTGTCTTTTTGAGAATTTTTTACAATAGTTTTATTGGATGCCTCAGCTTGGTCGTTTCCTTGTGGGTAGTATGGAGATGAAAAGTGGTGTTGGATATGGAATCACTCACATAACTCACGTACGTCTTGGTTTTTAAACAGACGTCCGTTGTCAATGATGATGGATTACGGAAGGCCATACCAACAAATAATGTAGTTAAGGATGAACTTCAATATTTGTTTGCCGGTAATATATGTCAATGGGATGGCTTCAATCCACTTTGTGAAATAATCAGTGGCGGTAATAATGAATTTGTGGCCTTTGGATGAGGTTGGATGAATCTTACCCACGAGATTGAGTCCCCATTGAGTAAAGGGCCAAGGAGAAGTGATCAGCCGAAGTTCTTGTGCTGGAGCATGGACCAAATTACTGTGAATTTGACATTTGTGACAAGTCCTGACATATTCAATTGCATCTTTTTCCATTGTCAGCCAATAATACCCGAGTCTCATTACCTTCTTAGCCAGAGTAGGACCACTCGAATGAGATCCGCATATACCGTCATGCACTTCTCATAAGGTCGTACATGCTTCGTCGGTGTCAAGACATCTAAGGAGGGTATCGTCGAAACTACGGTGGTAAAGGGTGTCACTGACAATAGCATACCTTGCAGATTTCCTAATGAAGGACTTCCTTTGGTTATTAGATAGGTTCAGTGGAAGGGTTTGAGACTTTAGGTAGTCGTAAATGTCCTGATACTAGGGAGAGTTGGGACCAACAAGTTTGCAAACCATTTCTGATTCTAGGATATCATATGCCAGTATCAAGAGCTGTTCTACTAAGAACTCAAATTGTGACACATTTTTAGGGATGTCCAAGAGAGAATTGATAGTAGCCATTGCATCAGCTGCCTTATTCTATGCCCTGGGGATTTGTTCAAAAGAAATCAATTGGAAGTATGTCAGGAAACTATCCACCATCCTTTTGTAGGGAAGCAACTTCTCATCTTTTGTTTCATAATCATCATTCACTAGGTTGATCACGAGCTGGGAATCCCTGAATACAAGCAACATCTAAATTTTCCATTTGATTGCCAACTTGAGACCTGTGACTAGTGCTTCATATTCGGCAATGTTATTTGTACAAGGGAAAGCAATCCTGAATGACTTAGGAATTGAATCCCCCTGTGGTGTGATAAACAAGATTCTAGCGCCTGAGCCATGACCGGTATGAGACCCATAAAAATATAGCTTCCATGGTGCTGCCGGTTCTGCATGAAAAATGGACTCATCAGGAAAATCAGTTACTAGTGGATGAGTGACTTGGATTGGTGCATCTGCCAGCTGATCTGCTATTACCTGCCCTTTTATTGCCTTACGCTCAACATATTGTATGTCATACTCACTTAGTATCATGACCCATTTTGCCAGCCAACCTGTTAATGCCACTCGACTTAAGAGATATTTTAGTGGATCAATCTTGGCGACCAGCTATGTTTGATAGCTGAGCATATAGTGCCATAGTTTTTGGGACGCAAAGATAATAGCGAGGCATGCATGTTCAATGTATGTGTAATTCAACTCATACCCTATCAATGTGTGACTTATGTAATAGATTGCTCTTTCTTTTCCTTCATGATCATTTTGTGCCAATAATGCCCCCAGTGAAGAACTAGTAGTCGAGATGTATAGAATTAGTGGCTTTCCATGAATAGGAGGCATGAGGACTGGTGTTGACAATAGGTAATCTTTGATTTGCTGGAAGGCCTCTTGACATTTATCCATCCATACAAAGGGGATACCCTTGCGCAACAGGTACTGAAACAGATGACACTTATCTGCCAATTGGGCTATGAAACGCCTTATAGATTGTACTTTGCCTTGTAGAGTTCTGAGTTCACCGATTCCTCTAGGCAGAGGCATGTCTATGATAGCTTTGACCTTTGCTGGATCGACATCTATGCCTCTTCAGGAAACTATGTACCCCAAGAGTTTACCTAATGTGACCCCAAAAACACACTTCTTAGGGTTTAGCTGAACTTTATACTCTTCAAGTCTCTTGAAAATTATGTCGAGTACTTTCAAATGATCTTTCCTTGTTGCTGATTTGGCCAAGAGGTCATCTACATAATCCTCCATTATTTTGTGCATCATGTCATGGAAGATCATGGTCATAGCCCTTTGATATGTGGCACCTGCATTTTTGAGACCAAATGGCATGGCGTTCCAACAATATGTACCCCATGGGCAAGTAAATGCTATTTTGTGCTGATCTTCAGGAGCAATGCGAATCTGATTATAGCCAGAGAAACCATCCATGAGGGATAGCATCTCATATCCTGTGGTTAGGTCAACTATGATGTCAATGTTTGGCAACGAAAAGTCATCCTTTGGGCATGCTTTATTTAGATCTCGAAAGTCTATACATATGCGGATCAGTCCATTTGGCTTTGTCACCGACACTAGGTTGGAAATCCATTAAGTGTAATCTATGGACCTTATGAATCTAGCATCCAGTAATTTCTTTAACTCAGCCTTGACCAATAGAGCAACTTGGGGGTGCATTTTGCGCAACTTCTGCTTGACTAGTTTAGCATTAGGTAACAGTGGGAGATGATGCAGAACCAATTCTAGGTCCAATCCTGGCATGTCAGCATAGGACCATGTGAAATTTATTTTTCATTCTGCAAAGAATTTATGAAATTATGGTTTCTCTTCGTTAGTCAATGATGTAGCAAAGAGGACCATCTTGGGATCCTCTGCGATTGAAATGTTATCCTCTATTGTGTCTGCAATAAACATGGCCAATTTCTCTTGTTGCACGGGGAGAAAGTCCAGTCCTCCATCTTTAGGTTCTTCAGAGAGGTTTTCACCTGCAGATACATCCTTTATTTTTACTATTTTATTATCAAGAGGTGCCTTTTGGTTTTCACCTAGAGACGTTTCATTTTTTACTTTATTTTTACTTTTACTTTTGCGACTAGAGGACTAAACAGTCTCGCCGAAGTATGTCATGCAGTCTAAATCAATAGCAAATCTTGATTTGTGGTCCCCACTGGGTATGCCTTCTCTCAGTCCCATAAAATCAGCAATTGCCTCATCATTCTGAAATGTATCTAGCACTGGCAGTCCTTGTTGGTCCCAATCGACTAGCTCAGGGTAAACTAAGGAGATGCCATCATCAAGGCTGGTAAATTGTGGTGAGGATGTGGACAACATGTAGACAGATTCGATGATGTTGTATATGAGATTATCATCATCCAACTCGACATCGGACTCTATCCAATATTCTCCTTCACTAGTGTCATATTCGTTGTCAAAGTAGGGAGTGAAGGTTTTAGAGCCTTGGTTGTCAATGTCATCTGATACCTCGGATGGATTGGACTGATGGGGTTCAGATGACAGGTGTTGTATGGAATGGGAGGTGGTAGTAGGACTTTGACTATTTGGTGCTTGTTCAATTTTGAATGTTTGCCAAACTGTTGTTCAGAGGTTAGTTCCCCTGGTTCGACAAACAAATCATCAAGACAACAGTCACTGAGGGATCGTTCTGAGCCAAATTCCCACTCATGGGAGTCTATTTTAGTGAGGGTTTCCCTAGTAGTCTCGACACTATCTGAAGCATGTACTCGCTCATTTGAAAGTCCAGAGGTTCGTCGATCATCATTGTCGGGTGATCCAAACCCTAATCCAAGATACTTCAGAATTTGAAAAGTTTCTATGGGTTCCCTTCAACCAGTTTTATTTTTTCCTAGGCCACTAGTACCGTCGTAGCCTTTGGCCTTCATTATGTCATAACCTTTGCCATATCTTTGAAATGCTAACGGGGGTAGTGTGACAGTATCCTTATAGATCCATCCTGTGAAGTTAGCAAGGTCTTCCTCACTCATGTCTCCCCACTTGATAAAAATTGTATTCGGTGGAACTTTGAAGGTTTCTTGAGGTTCCATTCTGAAACATGGCCGACCATATATCTTTGGAGCCATGGGTATTGTTGTTATGCTATATGCTATGTGCAGTTTGAATTCTCCGTAGCCAAGGTCCTGGATTTTGATAGTGGGTTCAGTCTTAGGGCTAGTGGAAGGTGGTGGTATGGAGGAAGACGTGGATGGAGTGGATGTGGAAGATGACGTGAGTGTGGAAGGCTCGATATACTTGGATGATGAGGAGCCAGGTGCTTCTCAGTTAATAGGTACTCGATTTTCAGAGATTCCCCTTAAGTTTGTACAATATTGGAAAGGGTCGAGGTCTCCATATATGGTTACTTCTGTACCATCAAAAGGAAACTTTAGGCATTGATGGTATGTAGACGGAACGACTTTTAATGCGTGAATCCATGGACAGCCAAGTAAAATGTTATATGGTAGTTCCAAATCCAGGACCTGGCAGGTTGTGTCTACAATGACCGGTCCCACTCTGATAGGGAGAGAGATAACACCCCATGAAGAGCATTCCTCATCATCATATGCTTTGATCACTATACTTTTTGTTGGGTCTACGCATGCATCAGAGAACCCTAGAGCCTTAACCGGTTTGAGGGAGCATATGTTCAACCCTGCTCCGCCATCTACTAAAACCCGTCTCTGTGCTTGTGGACAAAATTTTCTATGTGTAATGCATCATTGTGGTTGGTTTTATGTGATGAGTAATCTTGGTCCAAGAAGGTGACGTGGTGCAACATAGTGAGATATCCCACCATAGTTTCAAATTGATTGACATCGATGTCCTTGGGGACCGACGACTCTAGGAGAGTTTTATCTAGGATTTCTTTGTGCACGGGAGAGATACAAAGCAGCTCAAGGATAGATATTTGTGTGGGAATTTTTCCTAGCTGGTTAATGAGGTTGAATTGACTTTTGGGTTTCCATTGCTGTGCGGTTGGGACAGGTTTTGGCTGTTTAGCAGATGGAGCAGGTTGTGATTGTTTAGTAGATGGGCCTGGTATAGTGATTTTGGCTTGTCTAGCGGGAGGTGGACCAGCTATAGTGACCTTGCCACTTTGAGTAGTAGCATTACATTGGGGTGCTCTTCTAACCGTAATGGTATTGATGTATTCATTGTTAGTTCAGACATTGTTTATAATAGGTCCACCAGAATAGTCGTACTTGACTCAGGTGAAGTTAGCTTGATTTTGTGGACCTGAAGTGGAAGCATTATGAGAACCATGGTCCTGCAGTGGATTCTTGTGGATAGTATGATCCGAATTGGAGGTGAATTATGATCCACCTACTTCGATGGTATGACTTTCGATAAGATCTTGTATTATGTTTTTCAATTGTCGACAGTTAGAGGTTGTATTCCCTTTTTCTCGATGGTATTTGCAAAGTGCATTGTCATTCCATCATGCTAGTTTGAATTGTCCTGGGTCATATGATTTTGGTTCCGGAAGTATGATGACCCCATGCTGGAGGCATTTCTTAAGGACTTCTTCAATGGGCTCACCCAAATGGGTGTATGTGAGACCCCTAGGAAATTGTCTCATCTAACGGTATTGTCCCTGATTGTTTTGACTACTTTGGTTGTTTGAAGAAGTATTGCGAGGAGGTGTCAATGTCATTGTTGGTTTGTTTTATTGTTGAACCCCTTTCAGGGCCAATACAGGGCCTACAATGTTTGCAGTCTTGGCGTTGACAACACCATCATTTGTAACATGCTTATTTTTAACCCAATATTTTTTTTGTCAGCAGGTGGATTAACGTTTGTGTTTTTGGAACCATATCTCAGTTCTCCCTTTGCGATGAGGGCTTTCTCAATCTAGACCCCTTTTTCAACTAATTCTGTGAAGTTTGTGCAACAATGTATTTGCAATGCAAATTTTAGGGGCCCTAGAAGTGTTTGGACAAACATGTCAACTTTTTCCCTTTTGGGGATGTCAATGTGACATCTACTAGCCAGGCTTCTCCATTTTTGAAAGAACGGGATAAATGTCTCACCCGAATCTTCTTGTGTGAGATTGCACAAGCTAGTGATAGAGGTATCCATGTCAATGTTGTATGCATAATTTCTTATGAGTTTTTGTTTAAGCTCATCCCATGTCTGGATATCCTTTTGAGTTGAAAACCATTCAAGGGCTTGACCCACCAGACTTTTAGAAAAAATTCTCATCAAGTATGTTTGTTCATAGGCGATGTCCATACAATTGGTTGCTAATTTGCGAACATGTTCAATGGGATTTGTCTTGCCTCTATATTTTGTGAAGTTGGGTGACACATATCCTGGTGGAAATGGAGGCATGTATAAGCTTGTGTCGAATGGGTATACATTTAGGTCATATGATATTTCTGATTTCTTGCCTGAAATGTACATGTTTTGGATAGTTTTCTCCATATCCCTCATTCTTGTTTTGAGGGCATCCATATCAGGGTCATTTATGTTTCCGTACGTTGGATTGCCTAGTACACCATGTGTTCCTATTTGTTGTGTGTGAATATTGGTGTATTGTGGCGGTATGGATAGTTGGGGTATGTATGACGTGTGCGGATTGACATGTTGTTGGTATTGGGAGTTATGATCGGGTGCATGTTGGTGTTGAAGGTTATGATTGGGTGCATGTTGATGAGTATGAATGTTAGACGAGTAGGTTGGGATGTGTCACCCAGCCATGTGTGTCGTTATTTGGGGGATGTTATGACCATGGATGTTATGGTGTGTTAATGATGTCATGGGTTGTGTTATTTGGCCACCTTGTGTAAATTGTTGATTTTGTACAAGGGGAACGTTTGTGTTTGTACCTTGGGAGGCAATGACATTTGACTGTGTTGTCGTGTTAACATTTTTTTGTTGTCCTTGGATAAATACACATCTTGTGCCTCCTCCCGAAGGATTTTGTGAAATACCATTGGACATATATGACGAAGTTGTGTTCATGGTACTAGATGGAGCTGTCAAGGGAGGATTGTTGTGACTTGATGATGCCCCTGTGGCATTTACTATTGTGGTATTGACTGTCATGATATTTGTGGTGGTGGGGATGTTGGGGGTGTTTGGGACGTTGGGAGTGGTATGCACTATCGTTGTGGTCCCAAAGGAAGTATTGCTCATAGTATTTGGAAGTTTACCACTATGTGACATGTTATGTGCGTTGTTGGCATTAGGGTCACGAGGTGTCAAATTTAGCATGTTAACGTCAAATCCTTGTGGTAACTTAGCTCCTTCACTCAAGAGCATAGCTAAGAATCTGTCTCTGTCCTAACGAACCATTGCTTCAGCAAGCTGACAGGCCTTTAGGTCTTGTGTCAATGCCTCTACATTTTCTTGAAGTAGTTGTCCATTTTCATCTTTTTGCAAGAATTGTTCGAATGGACTATTTGATGAGGATTGCATTGTTATTAGAGGTTGATTGTCTAAAAATGGATCGTAAAAGGTCCAGTTTGGGTCATGTGGAAGATTGTTGACAGTAAACGTGGGGTCTTGTCGAAAGTTTTCCATTTGTCTCTTTTTTTTTTGAAGTCTAGTTTCGACCATGAATGAGATTGCTCAAATGGGAATGACACCTAAATACAAGTATGACACTACGTCAAGTCTAAGTTCAAAATGACGACTAGAATGACTAAAGTTTTTGGATTTTCGTGAATAGAATATGCAATGTGTAGCAATGTAAGACAAGGTTATCTAAGCAATTTGAAGCTCAAACTTTGTTTTTGATTTTGATTGCTAAAGGACTTTGTTGGAAATGACAAGTTGACAAGGTCTAAATGACTAGTGAGTCTTCCTAAGTAGACTTTTGAGTTGGAAAAAATTTCACAAAAGAGGACAATGACTAAAAGGGGGTTTGATAACTTAGTCCAAGAGGGCCGAATTTCAAAAACAATGACTTTGCAAAGTGTGCTTAAGATTTGCCTAATCCTAAGTATGCAAAATGTGAACCTAGGGATGATCTAATGCCAAATGTATGCAACGAAAAAAGAATGAAGGATGATGAAACCTATGGTGACTAATGCAAACTAATGGTCAAGACTTTGAGCAATTTCAAGTTTGGTTTCTGACAGAATCTCCCTGGAAACAATGTTTGACAAATGGTTCACAAGTTGAAGACCTCAGGTTTCAACTATAAAGTTTAAAAATTTTGACAGGAAAATGCATCGTTTGAATCTGCAAGTGCATCATAGTTTAGCAAATGCGGTTCATTTTTGCGATTGTGGCTTTTGGACTGTCAGATGCGACTTGATTTAGCATATGCGGCTTTTTAGTGTTCAAATGTGTCGCAACACTTATAGATGCGGCGTTCTAAGTGTCAGATGTGGTTTAACAGAGCAGTTGCATTGCAGAAAAATAGTTGCGGTTCGACATATGTGACTTAGTGTGATTTCAAAATGATTTTCTTATCGTTTTGATGGAAATTTTGATCTGTTTGGAGAATTTTTTGTTTGGAACTGTGATAGAACCAGAATACACTTGACAAACACAACATTTTAAATGTAACCAAACACACATCAGATAAGCACAATCCTAGGTTAGGCCGTGACAATATTCGCTAGATTCCATGTGGGTTTCCCCAACCGCATATCTATAGCGTGTGAATTCAGAAGCTTGGCTGCACAGGCTCCCCCTTATAGTGCACTTTCTTCTTAGGCCAACCAAGCTTCCAACCCCCATGAAACTCCCATGGCGAGCTGATCACCTCTACTACAAACTGTGAAAGTGTGGATGCCTTCACACCGACCGGTGCTACACTAGCAAATAGAAGGATTTTGGATTTCTATACAAGAGTTTTTAGTTAGAGACCCCCGTTCGAGTGGCCATACATGGGGCAAGAGATTAATCACCATTAAGGTGGCACTCTAGCCTGAAGAGGTTAAGCTCAACAGGGTTTAAGGGAGTACAACTCCGTCCGTATGACACATCCGCACAAGCAACCTTAGGTTTTCCCTTAAGGTTTACATTTATATACTAGTTTGGGGTAGCTTGGCTTTAGCTCCATTGCCGGTTTGAGTCATGTTGGGGTGATGAAATCCCTAGGAAGCCCAATTTCTAGAGTTGGTAACCGTTTCTCTTACACCCAAGATCATCCGAAAGTGTGAGGGGAGAGGATACTCCGATATACCAAGTCAGGGTAATAACAGATAAGAATGGGTCTGGTTTTCTGATCATGAGGTCTTCACCAAGTGAGAGCATACTCACCTACCATTCCGCAAACACAATCAATCAAAGAAGACATGAGTGTTCTTTTTTATATGCACCAAAATCAAATGTTTGCTAATCTATGAAAAACAAGCACAATGTTTGTTTATCTTGTCTTTGACATTCGAATCTGCAAACAAAAGATTAGTAGTCTCTTAATGCAATGATCTTCGACACCTGAATAGTGATTGCCACACGCTACAAATGAAGATTAGTAACACAAAAATCCAATCTAGCTAACATGCAAGAGTGAAAAACTAGTAAATAAGAGGACCAGAAAAACTAGAAGGAAACCAACAACCAGAAAACCCTAAAATCAAAAAATTTGAATGACAAAAATGAAAGAAAAATTTTTCCAGTCAGATGCGGTGCGACAGAGCAGATGCGTCTTTCTGGAATTCAATTGCAGCACGGCTGATCAGATGCGTCATACCAGATGTCAGTTGTGGCTTATTAGGGTGATTGCGGCTCTTATGTCGGCGAATGCGTCACGATGCATCAAATGCATCACGATGTTTTTTTTTAAAAATAGTTGTGTCGATCTGTACCTGTACCTACAAAATAGCAGAAAACACAAAAAAATGTACGAAAAACCAAAAAAATGGAGTCGGGTTCACCAATGTAATCAAGGGATTTCTTTTTAGGTTTGGTTAGGAGTGTTAGCAACGAACAATAAAGACAATGAAACCCAAAGATCTTACAAAACACAAAGGAAATAAAATACCAAACGATTATACCTGATCGTCGAGACTTCCATGATTCCTTTTCGTAATAGCTTCTTGCTTGATAGATAATGTTGCCCTCAAATTCGTCATATGAGCAATCTGCAAATGCCTAAGTCCTACACCAAGCTTTGAAGGATTTATGCTATGTCTAAATGCCTATGTCTAAAATCCTATGATTTGATAATGCCTATGCCTAAACAATGCCATGAATTGATCAACTAAATATAATGAATATTGAAATTGCCTATGAAAATAAGTGTGCAAGTGAATAAATGTCTAGAATGTCTATGCAAAATGTCAGCATGTGCTTGTGTGTCGAAAAGTGAGAGGAAAATGCCATTTTATAGAAAATGTCATTTTGAGTGGACGGACGAGATTAATTGATGATGAGAACCTAAAATGAGAGGTCTAGATTAAATCTGAGAATCCCTAATTAGGGTTAGGGCAAAATCCTTAATCGAACGGTCAGAATAATATCTCAGATAATCGGATCGACGGTGGAGAATAAATGAGATAAATTAATTAAAGAAATGAAGATTTTTGAAAAATCCAGAAGATAAGATTGCCTAATTTGTGAGATTCAAAAAATCAAGAAGATAAGATTTGGACTAAAGATTCAATTTGGAAAATCGAGAATCTGCTCGATTGCCTAATTTTTGGAATGTTAGTTACTAATTTGAATTAAATTAATTCAAATTATGGATTTTATGAGACAAATAAATAATTTTTTTCAGATTATTTACAAAAATGGACTGACAGTTAAGATTGAGATGACATTTTAAATAATTTAATTTATTTAAAATGAGAAGAATATTAATTAGCAATTAAATAATTAAATTTAATTATTTAATTTAGAAGATAAGATTAATCAATTAAATAAATTAATCAATTTATTTAATTAAGAGGATTAGTGACATATTAAATAAATAAATAAAACTTATTTATTTAATAATCAGGAAGAAATAAATGCAGAAAGGGAAATTAAATAAATTAAGAAATTTATTTAATTAAGGGAAGACTTAGACAGTTAATGACGTATTTAATAAATAAATAAAATTTATTTATTTAATAATCATGAAGAATAATAGGACATGAATTAATTAAATAATTATGAATTATTTAATCAATAGTCGAATGTGGACCAAGGACATAATTAAATGTCATAATTATGTTAGGACGAAAGTGGTAAAAATGAAGCTTGCAGGCCTAGGTCATTTTTAGGTGTCTACAGTTAAATTACTCTATGAATCATAAATTTGATTTATGATTAGAGTATAAATTAGTATTTTATTTCTTCTTTTGAAGACATTTGGGAAGAATATTTTAAGTACTTGAATAGAATAGTGATGCCTTAGTTGACTAGAGCACATATGGGTAGATGTTGCTAGAGGGTAGATAGTTGTTATGAGATGTAAAATAGAAAGTTATCTTCCAGGACGAGTGCCAAAATGGAGTTTAGAGAGTATAGGTTTGCTTTACCATAACCTATTGTTTGTGTAAACACCAAAAAAGTCTTGATTGATACTAGGCATCTGATTGTGATTAACTAACACCATTTCTTCCTAAATCACTTCAAACTAACCAATTAATTGAATAATCAACATTTTTTAATTAAATTCAACAATTTCAACTATTAATCAAATTATTAAATTTATTGATTAATTCACCCTTCTTCTAACTAATATTCTTGATATTTAATTAAATCAAATCATTTAATTAAATTAAATCCTCTCATTTGATTAAAAATTAATCAAATCAAATGTCACAATCTCCTAATTCACTCCAATTAATTAATTAATCCTAAATTAGCTTTCTAATCATCATTATCAAATCCTCCAACTTCTAACTCCTCGAGAGTTAAATCAACCCATGGTCAACTAACTAGGTTGCACATGAAAATAATTTCAATTAATTATTTAATTCATCTATTTTCCCTCACCAAGGCATATTCCAAGGAATATTGCTCTCAACAACCTCTCATTCAATTTCCCTCCAAAGGTTTTCAAAAGCCTTTCACATCTGCAATAAATTCTCTTACAACCTTTCAAATCTTCTTACATCCTCTAAAATCTCAATCAATTCCTCTTACACCAATTTCAAATTCTCAACCATTCTCATTTACTTCTCTTCCATCCTCTTCCACTCACACATTTCCCAAAATGTGCTCCACTTTCCTCCACTAGAATTGTGACTCTTGGAATATTCTCATTGGCTCCCATTTCATCCCACATTCATCAAATCCTCTCATTTTCTTCAACCCTTGGCTTCTATAAATAGAAGCGGTCTTTTCACAATATGCATCCACAATCCATGCAAAGTCATTATGCTCATTTCATCCATCAATCATCCGATTGCTATCACTATCTTTGAGGGTAATTGGCTTTATCAAATCCATTTTCATCCACAATTTTAGCATTCTCACTATAGGAAATCATCATTTTCATTTTCATTCCATCTTAGCTTGTTGTTATTATCATTTTGCATCAAAGTCATCTTTGCATCTTCTCATCAAGATCAAGAGCTTATCAGAAGGGGTTGGGAAAGGGCTACTTTCCACATCAAAGGAGCACCAATTCCACTATGGGATAAGGTATGAACATACTTTTGTATGCTTTCATTTAGTTGCTTTGGCTCTTATTGTTTTGTTTGCATTATTTAGCATGATTCAATATCTCATAGGGATGTTTGATTTGTTTTGTTTAAATTGACTAACAATGCTAATATATTGTCAAAGTTTAAGAATTTTATAGGTTAACCATCTACATTATGGTGCCCACTGTTGGGAAGAAATATAAAATATTTGTTTTTGTTCACCTATATTTCATGCATTAAATAAGACTGTAAAAGTCTCTTTTTATGTTGATATAATATCGATTCATGTTCATACAGGATTGTAAAATCTCTAATCTCTATTTCTTTTGATATAGTATCAATTAATGCTCTAGATGGGGGTGTAAAGTCTTTGCTTCTATAAAATATTTGTTTCTTTTGATATACCCACTGCAATCAGCAATTTAGAACAATATAATGATGCGATGGGCCCTACTATTCAGTAATCTATGTTGTGAAATATTTTCGAAGGCATAGTTGGTTAGCTAGTTTATTGGCTTCATTATCAATTTTAACCTTTTAATGAACTTGCTTTGTGTTTTCATCTTTGTTCCCTTGTATATATTTTCTACATTGCTTGCAAATGTTAGAGTACTCCCATGTCATTGCAACTTGATGAGTTGTGGCCTCCTTTCCATTTTAAGTAGGACCTTGATCATCCTAGGCCATCTCCTATCGCTGTATTGAGCTGGCATCAAAATATCATTCCTTACCTTCTACACCATACATATTTCACATTTATGTGGGCCTTTAACTTAGGTGTACCATGCTCTCATTTTCTTGTGCCAATCTCTTTAAAAATATACTAGCTTTTATTTATCTAATCTTGGCATACAATCATCCTTCATCAATACAGTCATACACCATATGTATTACCTAACAAATGAACCCATCTTTGGCCTTATTTATAACCAACTAATTCTGCATACATCACCATTTTTTCATACATGGCTACCACATCAGTTGATCTACAAGATCTACAAGTTCTCCTTACATGGGCATAGAGGATGCTCACATTGGAAGTGGTAGTAGAAGGTACTGATTTTATTGTGTCAATGAACCATCACATTGCATGGTTTAAAACATTGATCTTTTTAACATCTATTTATGAACTCTATGTTAGAATTGCGAAACAAGCACAAAACCATGAGCCACATGATCAAAAAAAAAACAAGTAAACCTTCCACGCAAGAGATCTGCAAACAAGAATTTCTATATTCATCAACAAGGAAAAGTTATAGAAGAAGCTTTCAAGAAGATATGAAAGTCGTGATATTTTCCATGAATAATATCTGAGTAGATACTTATAATAAGCATTGAATGCTTATAATATCAAAGCCCTAAATGAGAAAGGGATCAGATCATGACAAGTGTCAACATCACATGAGATGAGACATAATGATCTAATACTAACTCAACTAATAAAGCATTCCTAAGTTTAGCTTAAGTGTGTGAGAATAAATTAGACTAATAATCAATTAAAGATTAATTAATTATTAGATAATGCATGATAACTCTAACACCCCCCCTTAAGATGAACTTAGGGAGTAGCTAAAAACTCTAAAAAGAATGCAAGATGGGTCCCAGCAAACAAGGCCAAGTAAGGTACCCATGTACAAACAAAAAATATCTATAATGTGGAGAAATAGAGAAAACCTCATGGGAAAAACTCTACTCCAAAAAGAGATGAAGGCCAAGTGAAGGACTGAAGAAGCCTCCAAACAAGACAAGGTTTTCCCAAAAGATAGGAATAAAGGAACATCTAGAAGCATGAAGTTGCAAACATTGTTGAAGAATGACTATTGTAATGCTGAAAGAATAACCTCTGCTGAAACATCTAATGATCAAGATCAAGGAGACAAGAATTTGTATGAGTTCCCCCAACAACACTACTCGAATTAGATGGAAAATAAAGGAAAACATCTATAACTTGAAGATACAAATGGTAGTGTACCAAAAGTATAAAGAACTAATCAAGTCAAAATGGAAGGTCGCCTCCAAAAATAGGAATGCAAGAGTTTCCATATGGTAAGTGCTCTGTCTCACTAAAATGCATGGGTAACCAGCTGCTGCATCCACCTAGTACATAGGAACAAATACTATATACATAGCTCACTCCAATGTGAAACCAAGGAAGGATTAACACCAATAGTAGAAACCCCCCCATAATGTTGACAAGGGAGAGGTAGATAGGTACACTGAAACTAAATGCTTGAAAGTAGTGCATGAAGAGGAACCAAGAAAATTTGAAGGTGTAGACATGAAAGTGCAAGCAAATATAAAAGATGTGAAAACAAAAGTCACATACGCATGAGAAAGGGATAAAGGAAAAAAAAGACAAACATCAACCCTCATGGCACTTTATATCATAGTGTGAGTATAACAAGGCACAAAGTGATGCGCAAGATCCCATAATACAGGTGCAATACAAAGGCACTTTATTTTAGTGTGTTTACAAAATCATAAATACATGCAAGTGAGCCCATAAGGTCCAAAAAAGGAAAACAACTGAGAAGAAGGATTTCTAGAAAAAACCAAAAATAAATTTTGGAAACCACCTACACCACTGCGAAGAGCTTAGAAACAAATTTTTGACGATATCTCGTTTTCCCATTTTTGACATTGTATGCAAAAGTTATGCCAAAAACACTGAAGGCAACTCTAGAAAAGAAGAAAACCTCATAAATCAAGAAGGGGTTCACTGGATCCACGATCTGATACCATGTTAGAATTTTGAAACAAGCACAAAACCATGAGCCATAGGATCAAACAACAAACAAGTACACCTTCCATGCAAGAGATCTACAAACAAGAATTGTTATATTCATCAAGGAAAAGTTATAGAAGAAGCTTTCAAGAAGATATGAAAGTCGTGATATTTTCTGTGAATAATATCCGAGTAGATATTTACAATAAGGGTTGAATTCTTATAAGATAAAATCCCTAAATGAGAAAGGAATCAAATCATGACAATTGTCAACATCACATGAGATGAGACATAATGATCTAATATTAACTCAACTAATAAAACATTCCTAAGTTTAGCTTAAGTGTGTGAGAATAAATTAGACTAATAATCGATTAAAGATTAATTAATTATTAGCTAATTCATGATAACTCTAACACTCTAAAATGTCGATTATTCCAATTCCTATGGTTGCAAAGTCTGAAATGTTGATCTTTTTTATTTTTTGCTTGAAGTTATTTTGAGAAAGATGCTATGTATAGATTCTCTATGTCTATGGATAAAACATGTCTCCTATTCAGAATGCATGTACCACTTATGTCATTCATTCCATCTATATCTGGTGATATCTGTAAATTTATCTTTATTTCAACAATCTCCTACCA
The DNA here is from genome assembly GCA_007258455.2 of Sequoia sempervirens. Classification (NCBI taxonomy): domain Eukaryota; kingdom Viridiplantae; phylum Streptophyta; class Pinopsida; order Cupressales; family Cupressaceae; genus Sequoia; species Sequoia sempervirens. The sequence continues at coordinate 15,861 of VDFB02210277.1, forward strand.
TTTGGGCACAAAAAAGGAGAACATTTGCATAGTTGTAAGATTGAGTTTTGCAACTATAATACTGCATTTGTTTAATTTTTTCTAAAACATCTTAAATACCCATTTTTTTTACATTGGAATCATTTCATTCCATGAGATCACATTTTAGAGAAGCATTTTGTTAAACAGTTCACATGTCCATTTTACGCTTCACATTTGGAATACATGCCTGCTAAATAATGCCATGGGATTCGACTTTACATCGACTGATTGCATTAGCTTGAAAGTTCCTAAATGCCATTTAAATGCTTTGTGCTATATTTATATTCCCATGTTTTGAGTCAATTTATTATATCTAGACAATACCAAAGTGGTTCGATTGTCTTGTGTCAAAGTATATATCAATTAAAATAAACTCAAGATATTTTACCTGGTGCCGCCATCTTCATCATTTCTATCTTAGGAAATTCTATCGAAGGTCAAGGATATTCAACGTGGAGAATTAGAGATCTGCTTCAAAATCTCTCGACTCATGATGTTGTCGACCTCCATTAGAGAAAAAGGATAGTGTTGTCAATGAAAATCGCATGCTTTCGAATTGAGGTAAGCTAAATATCCATCCTTCTTTTCACTGCAATAACAGTAATGTTAATGGTCTGAATAGGAAACTAAAAAAAAGAATATGATAGGCCTTTAATCATTAGAATTACAGCTCATCCACAAGGTAAGAAGGCATGATTTAATGCTATATCTCAAAATTTTGAATGCAAGAAGGAAAAACCTTTGGGCAATGACTTTCTATGTGTAAGTTAATGCATAGTTACTGCATAGTTAATGAACAATTACTATCCTTTGTCACCCATCCATGAATGTTTTCAAGTCATTGTTTAAGTCCCTTTAATGGAATGCTATCTTTCCTGATTCATTGAATAGATACTTGAAAAGCGACAGCCAGCTTTGACAATGCTAAAAATTTGAGAAAAGACACAAGGGTAGGTGCATGAAGTTGGGTAGCAATTTTGTGGCCACTTTCTAAAAAAAATTTGAAAACTCATAGCACGAGCTCATTATAATGCACTCACGTTATTGCACATTAAAAGTTAAAAAAAATGAAAGTCTTCATTTTCACTTCAACTGTTTTTTGTTTTTCCCATGGCCAAAACCCCCAACCTTCATGCTCACATTCTAGGAGGAGGTATTGGGCACAAATATTCAACAAGAGTTGCTATTTCTTTGCAAGGATGGTGCCACGATGATGAAGAGGTGGGAGAGGTAAGTATTGTTTGTTGTTTGTTTTGAATCTCTTAGTTTTAGGTTATATTTGATATATATATATATTTGAATTTGCAAGAGATACAAATGAACCCTGAAAATCCTCAACAAGAAGAGCAACCAAATCCTGAAGAACAAAATCCTCAACAAGAAAATCAACCTCAGCAACAACCTCCTCCACCAATGACTCAACACCCTCCTAGCACTCAACAAAATTTAATGAGTGAGATTGAGAACAACAAAAAAAAATTGAGGATTTTATTAGTAGGTTGAGTGACCCAAATGGTTCAACCACAGAAAGAATGACCCTCACAAATTCATTGAAAGATATGTTAAAAAATGTAGATTCAATTAGCAAACCAATAACTAGATGGCAGATAAGAGGCAGACGGCTAGGGAATATTATGCGGATAAACTATCAAATAAAAAAGTAAAGGATTTAAATCAAAATCAAAATCTTAGCCTCAATTCGAAGAGTTTTCCTATTCATTGGTGCCACCACCAAGAGATTAGGAACCATTTTTATGATAGGTGGTACATGGTCTTTGATGACCGGCCATGTAACAATTGTGAAATCCCCTAGTATTTTCTTAAAAAACTATACAGTGAGTTCATATTGAAAAAAATACCAAATTATTTTGATATGAAGGACTTTCAGGGGAGGGGTGGGGGGCTAGCTTAGGATAGGCCCAGTGCACAACCAGATCCTATGTGGCAAGGGAGATGAGCTCTCGCTAGGCTGCCTCGTGAGCACATTGTTATGCATGTCCTTGCGAAGGAGAGTGTCGACATAGAGACATTGCAGGCGATCAACACTTTGACCCAAAGTGTCATCCATCATACTAGCCCTATTCTACAACACCATCTAGGGGAGTCTTTGAGTGGTGGCCTTTGAATCCATGTGTGTCAATCTTGTAGGACAACTTGTTCATATGACAACAATGACACTCAGGAGGCTACTACGTAGGATCTGTATGTAGCTACATAGATGGAGAAGGTGGATGACATTTTGCACTGATGCGTATGGCATTGATACTCGGGTAAAAGTTATAATTTTCATTGAATTTAATTTATTAAATTTTTATTTTGAAATGCAAGATTGACTAATTTAGTTTTATGATTTTAATAAAATTGTAGGGTCATAGTGTTGAGACTGGATACATTGGCCCTCCACCTACCTTTTTCTGCAATACACCTATCGGTGGGGTATGTAACTAGTAAACAATTATAAATTTATTTGATGTTAATAGCATTTTTTTACGAATGGTATTTGAATATGTGACTTTGGATGTTGAATAGGGTAATATTGGAGGTTTCAAGGGAACACCTCCTAGTGCTAGTGGATTTATTCAAACCTTCACGGAGGTAATAGAATAAAGAGTTTAACTAATGAATTGTACTTAATAGATTTGTGTAGTTTATATTCATATCATTGGTTATGTTGCATTGCACATCATTCAAACTCAAAGTATTACTTCACATTCCATAACTAATTATAACTAGATGTTGATAGATGACAAAATTTCAACTACAATATATAGTTGTTTAGAAATTCAACATAAGCAGTGATGCAATTATTTTACATGGAGGCATGTGCTTGCAAAGGTGAACCTGCACGACAAACTATGTAGTAAGCAATAGCATAGACAAGGTAGTTAGTAGTTTTAAAAAATGCCTCAAAGAAATGTGGTCTCATGGTGATGGAATTCCATTCCATCACCATGAGACTACATTTCTTTGAGGCATTTCTTCAAATTGCTCACCACCTTTTCTATGATACCAAATTTTTCATACATGTGCACGAAATCATTTTATCAAACTACTCA
>VDFB02210279.1:0-13297 GCA_007258455.2 Sequoia sempervirens
CACACAAATAGATCCTTTCTAGGTGTCAATACGTCTAAGTAATGAAGCAAAGTGTGAAAACACACATTACTGAATAAAATGTACCTAGGAAAGATTCTAGAAAAAGCACATGAATATATTTGAAGAGCTCTAAAATACCTTTCCAATGCTGCTTGAATTGTGAAAATCAAAGATTTGGGAAAAAATTCATGAGCTCAAAAGCACAAAAATGAAGATTTGACTTTGATTGAGAATAACAAGAAAAAATAAAAATATAATAATGAGACCTGCACCACTAGAAAATACTCAAAACTAGCTTTCTAACAATATCTCGTTTGTCTGATTTTGACAGTGTATGCCCAAGTTATGACAAAAAAGAAAAAAAATGCTCCTCTAGATACAAACTAGGGTTGGGAGGGGGGTTTGAGGGGTCAGATCTCTCAAAATTTAGATAGGAGGCTACAAAATTGGTGCTTTGATACCATGTTGAAGTTGATGATTGAATTCCCACAACACCCAAAAAATCACGCAGCAGCAACTATCCTATCGCAAAACCAAGATTGAAGCAATTGATTTTCTATGCAACCAAGAGAGAAAATATTAAATCTAGAAGAGCAACTAATTTACTATGTATTAAACTATATAGTTTTGAATTAATGATTAAAATGAATGTGCATGCTTATAAAAGCAAAATAGAGCAAGCCCTAGATGAGGATTGCATTAGACTGCAACAAATGTCTTAATCTCATGCAATGAGACAACTAGACCTATAATTAGCCCAATCTAATAATATAAAAGCACTCCTAAGTTTAGCTTAAGTGAACTAAAGTAATAAGGGACTTAATAATTAATTAATGAATAATTAATTATCAAGTGATTATCTTGATTACTCCAACATTTGGGACCCATCCATGCATCCATCATTGCATTCTTCATCAGGGTTTTCAACGTCTCCCTAAGTTGATGTTAAGGGGGGGGTGTTGGATTAATTATGATAATTACATAATAATTAATGAATCATTAATTAATTATTAAGTCCCTTATTACTTTTTTCACTTGAGATAAACTTATAAGTTATTTTTTTATTATTAGATTGGGCCAATTATAGGTCTAGTTGTCTCATTGCATGAGATTAAGACACTTGTCACAATTCAATGCAATCCTCATCTAGGGTTTTCTTTTATACTTTTATAAGAATTCATTGTACATTGTAATAATTCATTTAGAATAATTCAGATCAATTCATAACACATAATTAGTTCCTTTTCTAGATCAATCTATTTTCTCTCTTGGTAGCATAACAAATTAGTTTCTTTGATCTCTTGTACATGATAAGAATTTTGGTTGTAGAGGATCACTAGGAGCTATGGGGGTTCACTATCAACTTCATCAAAAAATACCGTTGCTTTCACTTGATGTAAAATTTCTTATTAACTATTTATCTAAAATTAAAAAAATTATACCATCTTCATATAGAATCTTTTATCTAGTGCATCATATTTTTTTCTTTAAAAAAAAAAAATTTAGTATTTACCTTGACATGATAATCAAACTAATATTTTGGTGCTCATAATCTAATTTGAGTAAAAATAAAAAATATAATATATATAAATAGTAATTAAAAAATTAAAAATATATATTTTTGAAAACTACACTTATGAATATACAAAAGGGTGTGTTTATATTTAAAAATAAATCATTTACATGAGTAGGAGTTAAAACATTAAGTTTTTCAAATATTTTTATTTTTTAATAAATTGTCCTCAAAATGGTGTTACATATGTATTTAGTCAACTATTTTAGTTGGAAAATTTGTGGACATATCTAACTTATCTAGAATGAATCTAACTAAATCATATGTTTGATCGAAATTGATTTTTAGTTAGAAATACTTAAATTCACTTGTGCTGGTAAGTTGGCTGAAAGTGTGACACAACTTTGTACTTTTACCCTTTAAACTATTTAAAAATCCCTTTTGACCCTTTATTTCTATAAACATACCTTTATATATGTCTCCATTTACTATAATGAGTTCCTTCTCTTCAAGATTTTTAAGACTTGTGTACACAATATCACAACTTAAATAACACAAAATTCTAGCATATAAAGTCATATTGAAAGCCCTATTCTGAATGAAGATATCACATTTGAGGACGATGAAGAAGTGTGTTATATTTAAATGGGTGTGCATATCTACATGGGTTAAGATATCATAACTAATTTTGAGGATTTCAAGGATAGAATTGTGGTTGAAAGTTTTAAGTTTTTGTAGAGTCTTAGTCCAATATATAATATGATTTCTATTATACAATACTTTTCCTATAATCTCCAAGGATAGAGGAAGAATTGAAAAATACTTCAAAATTCTCTCCATATTCTTTTTGTAATGTTTCTCTGGGCAAGCTTCAAGAAATACATGCCAATTGAATAACTCCACATCTTTAACAAGTTTAAGTCCTCTCATGGAGAAAATCACATATACTTTGTTACACCCTGTAGTATATTCACCTAGTCACTTTTACCAAGCTAGATGAAATACTTGCATATGTGTGTGTGTATTTGTAACTTTGTTGGAAGTAAATGTGAATGCACTTTGTTTGTATGAATCTTTGGAAATATAATGAATAAATGGTTGATTCAAATTTATGTTATATATGTGTCTTAATTATAACCATTGAATATATATTGAAAGTGATTATTTTGTGATCAATTGACTACCTCTGCAAATATGCTAAGTTGGTTGTAGGTATAGGTTCATGCCTCTAGAAGGGAGGGGAAGTATCACTTAGGAATATTTTTGGTCTAGAAACCCTTAATGAGTCTAACTAAGCATTCACACACTCACTTTTAGAATAGCCAAGTCAATAGTTTTGGGAAAAAGGTAAGATACCATGAATTGATTGTTTAGGAGAGATTTTGTTTATTGTGAGGCATGCTTGAAATAAGTGTTTGAGTTTCTTTTTATTGATGAGTACTTCTTTAAGAGTACAATCGATGAGATATATACATAGGATGCATATACATACATATATGCATATGTATGATGAACTCATACACATGAGTAATTATGTGCATAAGTATACATAGATAGACGTATCTACGCATGCCTATGGGAAAATTACCTATATGAACTAGAACATCAAAATGATACAATGACATGTATATATATTTTTTGCATATGTTTCAATTGATATTATTGCTTTTATGTATGTTTGAAGGTAATGTTATATATATTCAATGAATATATATATGTGTGGGTGTGTATATATATATAGATATACATTATTGACGTGAAGGAAATGTCCATACAAGTATAATATATATATAATATACATATGTATATATGTATATATATACATATGATCTATCAATTTGAATAGTAAATTGATATAATTTTATGCATTAGAATATCAAATGAAGTATATTTATAATTGTATGAGTTGATATATATATATATAATGCATATATATTATTATTGATATAATCTAATGTTTGAATAAGCACAAATTATATATAAAGCACCGATGTTTTAAAATTCCAAGCACATACTATAGTATGTAGTGCACATTTCATATAGTGTTTGGCACAACAGTAAAGAGCATGCACTAGGACATCACTATAGACTTTTTTCATGAATTACCATGCTTGCAAATGAAACATAATATAATAGAGGGTGTGTGGAAAAGATAAAAGACTTAGTCAAGAGAATTGAAAGCTATTTGAAATGCATTTAAAAAGATTTAACTTGGTCATAAATCCGTAATACTAAAAGCACATAAGAGGTTTACGTGGCACCAAATTATGAATAAATGCATTGCTTTAGAAGTGTATTTTGTGAAATTTGTCCATCGATAGAAACTCAAAGTAAATTAGAGAATAAGTAAAGTAGAAGCTGGCATGAATAGAGTTGACCTATTTAATCATTTACCTTGCATATCTGAAATACATTCTTGATGTCTAAGAATGAAGCGACATGCTATTCTATTTTGTGAAGTATTAAGTTTAAAATATGCCACGCTTTGTTTACCATGCCGAGTGAAATCATAGTAGCTGAGAACTGTCAATTCATTTACCTTTTTTCTAGCTTGTAGATGCTGATTTTTTCGTATACATAGTGGAATTCTTTACCTCAAAGGGACACATATTTGCACTTGGTTATTTTTTGGATGTTTCTCTGTTTTTCCTAAGTTTTGAGAGAGAGTTAGAGGGTGATTTTGCAAGAGATTTTTTGTGAGAATTTGTGAGGGTTTTTGGGAGAGTGGAAGTAATTTTTTCTTGAGTAGCAAGCTAATTTGAGGAGGCTAGGATTGGAAACCATATAGATCTATTGGATCTTTAATCTTACAAGCATGTTGAATCTTACTCTCTTATGTTTATTTAATTTTGGAAATATTATATATTTTGCTTGTTTGTTGTTTGGAAAAGTAATAATCTTTTAGGGAAATATTGTTTTCAACATTTGTGAATTGAAATTCATTTGTTGTTATAGATTGGAATCTCTATTGTTTGAGTGAATATACATACTCCATATTAAGGAGTGGGTGTGTATATATATATAGTATTAAGTTCTTCAATTTTTATAGCTTAAGCTAGATTGATTTGGTAAGTTATGGAAACACATGTTAAACCTGTTAGAGAGTCTTAGTGAAATTAGTGTATATAGGTTGTTCCTACGGTTGTAGATTATTCAATGGAGGGAATTGCCTATGCATAGAATATAATTGATCTTAACAAATCGAGCTATTATGTACTAGGTGATAATCTTGTCATTGATCAAAATACTTTACAAGTACAAGATCTCAAAATAGTAACAATAAAACCTATTAAGGTGCTTGGAACATGTAAGATTCACTTACATAATAGGGAGGTTTTGCAGTGCAAAGTCCAGTGGGACCAATACTCAGAAGATTCTACTACGTGGGAAGACTATAAAATTGAGCAAAAGTTTCCACATGTTTTACATGCTTTTGAGAGTTCTTGAAAACAATATTATGTTTTGTGTTTATAATATCATTGGGGATGATGATTCACAAGGGCAGAATATGTTACACCCCATAGTATATTTACCTAGTTAAGTTTTTAGCTAGCTAGATGAAATACTTGCATATGTGTGTGTGTGTTTGTAACTTGGAACTAAATGTGAATGTACTTTGTTTACAATATGAATATATGGAAATATAATGAATGAATGGTTGATTTAAATTGAAGTTATTTATGTGTCTTAATTCTAACTATTGAATATATATTGCAAGTGATTGTTTTGTGATCAATTGACTAACTTTGGAAATGTGCCAAGTTGGTTGCAAGTACAGGTTCACACCTTCAGAAGGGAGGGGAGGTATCACTCAGGAGAAGAGTTTTGGTTTGGAAACCACTAATGAGTCTAACTGATCTTTGACTTAATCACTTTTAGAATAGTCAAGTCAATAGTTTTGGGAAAAAGGTAAGATACCATGAATTTATTATTTAGGAGAGATTTTGTTGATTGTGAGGTCATGCTTGAAATAAGTGTTTGAGTTTCTTTGTATTGATGAATAATTCTTTAAGAGTAAAATCGATGAGATATATTATAGATAGGATGTATACATACACGTACATATATGCATGTCTACGATGAACTCATACACATGAGTAATTAAATGCATAAGTATACGTAGATAGATGTATCTATGCATGCCTATGTTAAATTACCCATATGAAAAGGGAACATCAAAAGGATAAAGTGACATACATATATATATGTATATATATATTTGGTGTGTATGTGCATTAATATTATTTATTTTATGTATGTTTGAAGGTAATGTTATATAAATATATATAATGAACATATATGCGTATATATGTATATATATTGATATACGCGCATGTATTGACGTGAAGGAAATGTCCATATAAGTATATTAATTATATATATACATATGTATATATATACATGTGCAATATCAATTTGAATAACAAATGGATATAAGTTTATGCATTCAAATATTGAATGAAGTATATTTATAATCGTATGAGTTGATATATATATATATATCTATATATAATAACATGTTAAGTTATATATATATATATATATATATATATATATGTATGTATAATTAAATATATATATATATAGAATAAATATATATTTATATATTATTATTGATATTACTCTATTGTTTAAATAAGCATAGATTATATATAAAGTGTTGGTGTTTGAAAATTCCAAGCACATACTATATATATAGTGCACATTTCATATAGTGTTTTGCACAATAGTAAAGAGTGTGCACTAAGGCAGTGCTATACAATTTTATCATGAATTACCATGCTTGTAAATGAAATTCAATATAATAGAGGTTGTGTGGAAAAGATATAAGAATTAGTCAAGATAACTGAAAGCTATTTGAAATGCATTTAAAAAGATTTGACCTAGTCATAAATTTGTAACACCAAAAGCATGCAAGAGGTTTATGTGGTGCCAAATTATGAATAATTTCATTGTTTAATAAGTCTATTTTGTGAGCTCCATCCACCGATGGAAACTAAATTAAATTAGAGAATAAGTCAAGTAGAAGATGGCATGAATATAGTTGACTTGTTTGATCATTTACCTTGCATATCTGAAATACATTCTTGAAGGCCAAGAATGGAGCAACCTACTGTTCTATTTTGCTAAGTATTAAGTTTAAAATCTGCTACCCTTTGTTTACCATGCTAAGTTGAATCATACAAGCTAAGAAGTGGCGATTCATTTACCTTGTTTCTAGCTTGTAGATGTTGATTTTTTCTTATATATAGAGGCATTCTTTACCTCAAAGGGATGCATATTTGCACTCTACTGTTATTTTTTGGAAGTTGTTATATTTTTCCTTAGTTTTGAGAGAGAGTTAGAGGGTGATTTTGTAAGAGATATTTAATGTGAGAATTTGTGAGGGTTTATGGGAGAGTGGAAGTAATTTTTTGTCAAGTAGCAAGTTGATTTGATGAGGCTAGGATTGGAAACCAACTAGATCTATTGGATATTTTAATCTGATAAGCATGTTGAATCTTACTCTCTTATGATTGTTTAATTTTGGAAAGATTATATATTTTGCTTGTTTGTTATTTGGAAAAGTAATAAACTTTCAAGGAAAGATTTTTTTTGGAATTTGTGAATTGAAAGTCATTTATTGTTATAGATTGGAGTCTCTATTGTTTGAGTGAATTTACATACTCTATATAAGGAGTGGGTGTGTGTGTGTATAGTATTAATTTCTTCAATTGAGTGGAGTCTTTATAGCTTAAGCTATAATGCTTTGGTAGTTTATGGAAACACATTTTAAACTTGTTAGAAAGTCTTAGTGAACTTAGTGTATATATGTTACATTCCTAGTGTTGTATTTTATCTAATGGAGGGGATTTCCTATGCATAGAATATAGATATTAACAAATAAATCTAGAATGGTGGGTGAATGGGTAATGTCCACTCAAAGTACTAGATGATGAATACTTTTGACAAAGTGGTGTAATTCATCACTGGTTACACTATTAGTTCTTTATATTACCTTTTTGCATGCTAGTATGAGATTTTTATACATGTAGAACATAAATGAGTTGTATGGTAAAGTTCCAATTATGTAGGACAAAACACTAGCTTAGGAAAGGCTAGTATTTTATGTTTTCTCTAGACTAAAGCTCTTCATCAAAGAGTAGGGGCATCTTGCCATATGTGGTAGATGTGTGGGGGACTAAGATTAGTTTGTGGATTGTGGAAAAGCACTTGAGTGATGCTTCTTGTCTCAATTGAAAAGAAAAGATTTGAAAAGGGATTTCCTGGATCTTTTGTATTTCTAGTGCCAATGAAGCTCAGATGAGCTATGTATGTAAATTGTATCCATTTCTTTGAAAGAAGGAAAATATATTTTTTATTTAGATTATGAAATCATTTCTTTGGAAATATCATGTACAATTCATTGAATGAAATGAGAAAGATATTTTATTTCTATCATGTGTGCATTTTATCTTGTTTGAAAAGAAATATTTTTATTGCTATGTGTTTAGCCATTATATTACATTCACTTGTGGTAAAACATAAGGAAATTACTATGTAGAATAAGAGGCATCTTACAAATGGTATTAGAGCAACCACGTTTAGCTCTGGACCTTATGTGCTTGCTATTTATTTTTTCCAACATTATGTTAGTCTAATGTTTGGTAAATTCTTATGCCAATATTGTGCATTTTAGGTTAACTACAAGAAAGTAATCAAGAATGAGTGTTACTTGAGTCCCAAGAAAGAAAATTAATCCCATGTTCATACCATAGAGGTAACTAACTATGACAACACTATCTGGCTAAGTAATACTAAGATAATCAGTCATGCTCTATAGCAAATCAGCCAAGGAAGGAGACGGATGAGAAACAAAGCCAATTTTAACTAACTACCTCTTATCTCTCTTATAAAATCAAACTCACTATCACTTTCTAGGGATATGCCCTCAGCATGTAGAGTCAGTCCAGATATGTTGTTTAGAGATCCTTGTGTTTTACCCATGGCTGAAATAATTGTTATAGCCTCAAGTGGTGAGTCAAAAGATTGTGTACCTCATAATTATGTATTGAAAGAAAAATTTGAGGGATACTATCCTTTTTGGGATAGAGAATAACAAATGACAGATGAACATAAATTTGAAGAGTATACTTCTTTAAGTTATGTATTTGAGAGTGAATCTAATGTATTCTCTCCTCTTAAATACTTGAATAGTCATTCAATGTAAATGAAAGGAAATTAAAATCCTTATGAATAAATGAAAAATTATTTTCTATAATAAAACTTGTGAGAAAAATAGAATTTCTTGTGTGTGAATGTTTTCTCTTTTGAAAAATTTTCAATATATTAAGTGAACCATGATAGGATCTAATATAGATGAACCTTTAGGAATAAATTTTTCTTGAATAGATGGCGAGAAAAAGGATTAATCCTAGAGAAAGTTAGGAAGCTAGGAAAGGTCCAAATAATACTAAAACCAAGTTGGATCACATCTTGGCAATCAAGGATGAAACTAGGGAAATGATAGAAAATATTGAACAAGAAGTTAAAAGGAAAGAAAATGAAGAGCATGGAGTTCCATTAGGTGAAGAGGAAGAAATACCTAATGAATATGAAGGAGAGAATTCTCATGACCTTAATCAATCAAATCAACATAGGGGAGAAGAATATCTGTCCAAATTTGAAAGAAACAAAAGAAAATGTGTGGCATCCGAGTTGTCTAGAGATATGAGAAAAGTTACCCTTCCAAAATTTGAGGAAAGAACTAGAGTAGAGATGATGCTACGACTTGGTTAATTCAAATGGAAAAATATTTTGAGATTGGAAATTATTTTGAGGTCACCAAATTTATTTGGGGTGTGTTTCAGTTAGTGAGAGAAGCTTCTAACTTGTGGATGAACACAAAGATGGAACTTGGTCTTAGTTCTCTTACTTTAACTTGGAATGATTTTGCTGAAATATTTTAGAAAAGATGGCTATGTCAACTCTTTTATGACCAAAAATTGACCAATTTCAAAAATTTAAGACAAGTTGATATGTTGGTGGACTAATACTTTGAAAAGTTCACTCGTCTTCTCAAGTACATGTCAATGCAACAGAAGAATGAATGTTTTTGAATTATAAAGTTCATCATGGAGTTGAATAGCTCAATTGGTGGTGAAGTGGATGTACATGGTCCAAATACTATGGATCTAGTATATGAAAAGGAAATTAAGCAAGCTCAAAAGCTCAAAGCCATTTCAATCCACCTAGAGAATATAAACCAAAAGAAGTTCAATGGGCCTCAAGTAAATTAGTTTCCAAGGAAGTCTATTAGAGAAAAATAATCTCAAAGGAAAGGGAATAAGGGATCTTGTAACAACTAGAATGAATCAAGAAGATATCTCACCGAGGAAACAACAATAACAAAAATTTGAATGACACTAGAGGGAATGGCAATAAATTTGACAAGTCTGCAAAAAGGAAGGGACCTATAGAAGGATGCTATACTTTTGGAGGGGATAATTATGTTGAACAATGTACCAACAAGCCTTTAGTATCTCAATCAAATAGAAATTCTCTTCATCCATAATGAACTACATTTTAGTAGAAGATCGATGTAACCTTGGACAATCAACAAGCTAAATATCAAGTCACACCAGTGGAAACTCTAGGTATTTTGTTTGGTATACCAATATCTATACTTATTAATATTGGAGTAACCATTTTTTTTTACCTAGAGTAGCTAATCAAATTTCTAGAAAATTTTGATTTATGGAAAAGTCTTGGGTTGTTGAGTATGCGAACTAGACAAGAGCAACGATGAAGCAATTCTTGTTCAAAGCCAAAGTAGAACTTCCTAGTTTCTCAAATGAAGTAAAATTGTACATAGGACACCTAGGATCTTATGATGTCATTTTAGGAATGAATTGGCTATGAAAATATAGAGCCAAAGTGGACTGCCATACAAAGGTAGCAGAGTGTTTTGATGATCTAGGAAATTGGGTGACATTACAAGGAATACTAAGAGAGATTAAGTTGCAATAGATTTCTACCATGCAAATGCTTAGGGTGGAAAAGAAAGGTTGCTAAATATTTGAAATCAAAATAGAATAACTCAAGGAAGTCACTCCTCAAGATAATGTCATGGATTATGAACCACAAGATTCTCTAGAGATTGAAGGAGAAATGGTGAAATCTAGAGAAACATATATGGAGAAGTATCCCATTTTATGAAAATTTGTGAATGTATTTCCAGATGAGCTACCTGGATCACCTCCCAAGAGGGTATTCATTTTCTTTATTAATAGTGTACCAAGATCAGAACCTATTTCCAAGGTGCCCTATAGAATGACTACTATGGAATTAATGAAACTCAAGGCATAGTTGGAAGGTTGTTATCTAAGGTATTGATAAAACCCAATGTTTCACCTTGGGCAGTGCTAGTAATCTTTGTGAAGAAGAAGGATGGAACATTGCACTTGTGTATTGATTATTAGATGCTTAACAAAGTAACAATAAAGAATAAATATCCATTGCCATGTATCGATGATATTTTTGATCAGATGTGAGGACTGGCTATTATTTCAAAGTTTGATTTGTGATCAGGTTACCATCAATTGAGAATCAAAGATGAAGACATATTCAACACTACCTTTAGAATGAGATATGAGCATTATGAGTTTAAAGTCTTACCTTTCAGACTTACTAATACACTTGCAACATTTATGAACCTAATGCGTAATTTTTTTAGTGATTTTTTGGATAGGTTTGTTTTAGTATTCTTGGATGATATCTTAATTTATTCCAAGGAAAAAGAGGAGCAATGCAAACATTTAGAGGAAGTTCTTTAGCAGTTGAGAGAACATAAACTATATGGAAAACTCTCTAAGTATACTTTCTTTCAAAAGAAGGTGCAATATTTGGGTCACGTAATTTTGGTTGAGGGAATTTCAATAGATCTAGCTAAAATAAAAGCGGTGCTAGAATGGCTAGTACCTAAGAACCTACTAGAGGTTAGAAGTTTCATGGGATTGGTTGGCTACTATTAGAAGTTTGTTGCAAAATTTTCAAAGATAAATTTTCCTATTACTTCATTACAAAGGAAAGGAAAGAAGTTTGAGTGGATGAAAAATGTCAAGTGACATTTGATCTATTCAAGGAGAAGTTGACTATGACTCCGATATTGAAGGTACCAAATATGGAGGGTGAATTCACTGTCATCATAAATGCATCAGGAGAAGTAATAGGTGGAGTGTTGATGCAAGAAGGGTAGTTCATTGCATATGAATCAAGAAAAGTTGAATCCCTATGATAAAAAATTATGCATCTCATGATTTAGAGTTAGCAACAATTGTTCATGCATTGTAGATGTGGAGACATTATTTTCTTGGGAATCCATTTGAACTAAAGAGTGATCACCATGGTCTTAAATATTTGTTTACTCAACCCAATCTGAATGCATAACAATGGAGATGGTTAGAGTTGATATCTGATTATGACTTCAATATCAACTATATCAAGGGAAAAGAAAATTGGGTTGTCAATGCCCTAAGTTGTAGAAGGAATATCACCTTAATGGTATCCATTTAAATTGAATTTAAGGGTCAAGTATTGCAAAAATCCAAGGGTGACAAGTACTACATATGAGAAAGTTAACCAAGCACTTGGGGATAATCCACAAGATGCAAGGTATGAAGGATTTCATTTTGAACCTAGTGGATTGTTAAGGTTTAAAGGAAGAATTTATGTGCCTATTCTTGAAGAGTTAAGAAATCTGGTGTGGAAAGACATGCATAAAGCACCATATTCTGGACATCTAGGTATGAATAAGATGTTGGTTGATGTGAAGCCATTATATTTCTGGAAAGGGATGAAAGGATATGTTGTTAGATTTGTAGCAAGATGCTTAGAGTGTCAAAGGGTGAAAGTTGAACATCATCACCCAGTAGGTCTTTTGTATCCTCATGATGTTAATACAAATAAGTGGCAAGTCATTAGTATGGACTTTGTGCAAGGTCTTCCTATGTCGAGGAATAAGCAAAATGCCATTTTGGTGGTAGTGGAAAAACTTACCAAAGTAGTTCATTTTATTCTTGAAAAATTTAACAAATGGAGCTCTTGTCATAGCTCAAAAATTTGTTCAAGAGGTGTTTAGATTACATGGGATTCTTGAAAAGATTATTTCTGATAGGGATGCTCATGTGACATCTAGGTTTTGACAAACCTTGTTTTCCTCACTTAGAATTCAATTGAATATAAGTTTTGCATATCATCCAGAGACAAATGGGAAAATTGAAAGGGTGAATCAAGTATTAGAAGACCTACTGAGAATGTATTACATAGATCAACAATACAAGTCTAGGAAGATTACTTTCCTTTAGTGGAGTTTGCATATAACAATTCCTATCTTTCTGTGATTAAGATGGCTCCTTTTGAAGCATTGTATGGATGAAAATATCGAACTCCCATAAGTTGGGATAAACTAAAGGATATGATAAGTCTTGGATCAGAGATGTTGTCAGAAATGGAAGAGCAAGTTAGAATTATTAAGCAAAGGATAGTTGAAGCCAATGATAGGTAGAAAAGCTATGCAAATTCTAAAAGAGTACTTGGAAAATTTGAAGTAGGGGAAAAGGTGTTGTTGAGAGTAAAACCTCAAAAGAGTTCCATCAAGTTTGGGAAGTTATCCAAACTTGCTCCGCGATATGTAGGTCCATTTGAGGTTCTAGAGGAAGTAAACCATGTTGCTCACCGAATTGCATTGCCACCAACTCTTGCCCGGATGCATAATGTCTTTCATGTCTCATACCTAAATAAGTA
>VDFB02210280.1:0-28678 GCA_007258455.2 Sequoia sempervirens
GTGGAACATGCTTCGCACCCCGTTGGGTTCCCTTTTAGTTGCAGATGTATCTTTTATTGCAGGGTTTTGGCGGATGTTGTTGATCCAGTGTTCTCATGTACCAGATGTATGTTTATACCTCAGATGTAATGTATTTATTGATGTATCATCTCCCACTTGTGATGGGAAGACCTTGATGTAATTTGTTATATGTTTATGATGTTGCAATATCATCTTGATGTAATGTATATTAAGGCTATGTATTCATTCAAGAACTTTCACTTGTAATAGTTGGTTAAGTTGTTGTATCTATCAAAATATGTAATACTTTATATCTTTATAATTTCATTCATTGCCATATGTACATATGTTATTAATATGGATATAGTTAATGGATATTTTAAATGATGATATGAGAACGAATGGTTTTACATAATTGTTTAATTATTGTTTATTCTATTATCTTTGTTTTGGGTTAGTATAGTAATGTTACCTTGTGTACCCCAATGGAATTAGTCATGCAGCTTAGTACATTGTTATATTGGAATACTTAAGTATGTTATTATGTTCTTTTAAAAAAAAAATTATTCGTCTTTATTTAAGTTCTTTTTGGGGTTTACGGTGAAATTTTGTATCTAAATATTATTTCACAAAATTAGAAGTAGACATGTAAAAGATTAAACATTGATCCTTATTATGAGAGAAATTTTTCATATGCCTAAATATTGTATGGGATTTATTATTCATCCACACCAACCCATATGTAATATACACCTTATTTCATGTCCTTATTATAAAACTAATTTCTAGCATCACCCTTGGGCACCCATGGTTATATGGAATGGAATGTGGTGTCTATTTTACATAAGTTTGTAAATTTTAGTATAAAATAAAATTTATGTCACAAGTAAATAGATCCTCAACCATGTGACAAATGAAAACTAATAGATACTTCTAAGATTTATATTACAAAGTTTAACCACCCTCTAAACCATGAATTATAGCTCTTTACAAGGTGAAAAATAGGGTCCACTATACTTGATGCCTTTTTCATGTTGGTTAATATCATGTTGATCTTATACTATAGAAAAAAGTAATCATTTTTCTCACGTATTTTGGTAATGAATAATTTATAATAAAATGGACTTAAAGGTGCCTTATTTAGGGTGTTGTAAAGTGTATCTTTGTACTTTCACACCAATATAAGGATTTATTAGTTTATTGGTCTTACTTATGCTTTAATTGGTCCTATTTTGCATCCACAAGCCTTACTAATTGCATCTTTCCATGAATAATCTCAACACTTATCAAATAACCAATCATAGTTAAATGTTTTGGGTCATGTGTTCTAGATCTAGTGATCTGGGACTCATACACCACCTTCAACATATGAGACCCACCTAAGTCTTGGGACCTAATTTCAAATTGCACATCAAACAAGACACTCCTAGAAATTTGTGTCCCAAGTTTTAGCTATTGGGACTCATATGCCACAAATTGCATATATGAGTCCAATTTTAACTAGGACCTATTTTGAGTTTAATTATTGGTAGGATTTTATTTTCTTAGATCTAGTGCTAGCTTGTAGTGTTGTAATTTTGGGAAATTTTGCATAAATAAGTATAAATACAAGGTTATTTTACATAGTTTCATCCTAGAATTTCATAAGCAATCAAGAAAAATTTCACAAGATTTCACAAGAGAATTCAATAACATTCAATAGCTTTCAAAGTCATATTTGAAGAAGATCCTTGCAGAAATTCAATATCCATCATCATGTCAAAATCATAAAGCATCAAGCATGTTGTTGAGCTAGTGTTGTGATGTAGCTTTCAAGATCCAAGTTAAGTATTGTTGCACATCTAATTCAAGATCCAGATCTCCATTCTTCATGGCCACTTCATGTTATATTGTAGATTTATGTTTCAAGAAATCATTCAAGGTTTATAGGTTGAAGAAAAAGTGGATTTGTAGCCCTCAAAAGTACCAAAATGAGAAAAGTTGCAATAGTTGTCAAAGTTGTCATGAAATTTTTTCAAGGTTCACAAAAACTCAGATCTAGAGAAAGATATCCAACCTATTTGCATGAAACTAGTGGGAAAGTGATTATTTAATCCATATTTAGAGGCTTGCAAAGTTTTGCTTGAAAATATCTCTCCTGGGACACTTTGCAACAGCTTGGGCATATGAGTCCCATTATTACCTTTTTACCAATTTATAGAAGATTTTCACTAGTCACTTGGAGGTTGTAGATCCTACCCAAAAACACTATACTAAATCACCTAGCCTAGAATATGAGTCCTAATGAGCATCAAATAGTATAATTTTATGGTTTTATAACTCTTTTTCTTTCTTCCAAGTACCCCTCTATTCATTCTTAGTTTACTGTCCTAATCTTTAGTTTCATTTCCTAGGTCATTTATTTAGGTTTGCATAATGATTTCATCTCTTTCTTTTTAAGCCATATCTTAGTGGTGAACCCCCTTTTTGAATTTAATAACACCTGTAGGAAACCCTATTGTAGTTCTATTTTCCTAATTCCATCCTTAGATTCAGATCTCTAGGGTTTCCTTTAATGAAACTTAAAGAAAATAGGTGGAGGAACCCTAATCCCCCTTTAGTTCTATCTCCCAAAACATAGAATGACTATTTTCTACATTTTATTTTGGTGAACTTGATAGGATAAATCAAAAATTTAAACTTTAATGTGTGTAGTGTAACCCTTTTGGATAGGCTCAACATGGATAAATAAAAAATTCAACCTCCCTCTTTATCTATTAGTGGGTTTGATAATGTGGCAAAACAACTGCTTGGTGTGAGCACACTACTTATTATAGTTAGAGAGGCTACATTGCAAAATCCTAATCACATTATTCCTCATGATCTTTCATACAGTCTTCTTTTAGGAAGACCATGTATTCATGACATGCATGTGGTGCCTTCTACCCTTCACCGTAAAATGAAGTACATCTACAACAACAAAGTGTACACACTCGATGTTGATCATGAGCCTTACAATTTTTTACAACCTGAAAAAGATAAGGAAAATCCTTTGAAAACACTAACACCAACCACATCAGTAAAACTCATGCAACAGAAAGATAAAGAAAAGCATAATGAGGAAGTCACGAAGTTATTGGAAGATAACTAGATTTCCTTGGATTTCACAATTTCACATAAAAATTCATGGGTGAATATAAGATCATAAAAAAAGAATTTTAAAAGGGAAAAGAAAAATAGGTAATGTCAACACAAAATTTGCAAGACCCTTCAAAAGCATCCACCTCAAACACTTTAGAAGAAGAAGAAAATTATACAACAAAATTTGATGAAGCTAATTATGAACAACCACTAACTCCAAAACAAATGTAAAAAAATTATGGAAAAGGTTATGAACTCATGAAACAACTTCAATATATAGTGGAAAAGGATGTGGTCATATAGAACAATGTATTTGTGCCCCTATATAGTCTAATACACAAGAAAAGACTAGTGGTCTCAGTTATTGTCCCTCGAAAGAAACAAGTAGGCATTCAATTAATGTCAAAATTATTACAAAAGATTCTTCTAAGACAACTTTAACATTAGTGCATGCATCTTGAACTAATATACAAGTTAGTGCTCTTGATTATTATCAATTGAAACAAATTAAATAAACAAATAAATCTTCACTTACTATTAATGTCATCACGCAAAACACTAACAATTGGAGTTCCTTAGATTTTATGTTTTCCTTTAAAGAAGAAAACAAAATATCACAATATAGAGAGCCTTGTGTAATTATGGCACCTTGTACTAAGCAAGAGATATCTTTGTTGCAAAATAAAGAATGTAATCGTTTACTTTGGATCAAGATAGTATCTTGTTAAGACTCCTCCAAGATCATTTGATATCTCTTCCTCCAAGAATACAAAATAAATTTTACTACAAGAGTTCATTTTGTGCATATAATCTAGAGTTAATGGTCATTCTATTAATGAATGTAAGGCTTTGAGTAATAAAATCCAACATCTTAAGGATTGTGTGCTTTTCCTTGTATTGAATCACCTAGTTCCTCTAATTGATACTTATTTTCATCAATCACCTCAGCTCACCCTTTCCTTGCACAAAGTGGGGCCAAGGGGTTAGGTTAGCCTTGTCCTTGTATGACACTTGTCATTGTCTCTTTTTTCTAATTGACCACCTTTTGTGTACATATAAGAGAAATCCTAGGATATGGATGACATGACTTAATTTGGCTCACATGTGACATACTTATCCATGATGTAGTTTCATTCAAAAACATATGACTTGGCATAGGACTTTTAAAATAACCTCTCATATCTTCTTCTACTTTAAAGCAACTTCTCACAGCAATGGTGTTAGCAACCTCTTTAAAGTGGGGGCATACATCGACACTCATGTTTCACTATGTGATTTTCCTTATTCTTGCAATGCATCCTTTTATTGGTGGTTTCATTGGGTTTGATTTCATTTGAGAGCATGATATTTCTTTGATTGGTCCTCTCTTGGAGACATTAGGTACGATGTTCCCTAAGAAGAGACCTTAATATGTGAACTAAGAAAAATCCCTTTGAACATACCTTATATTGTTTTGCTTGTACAACATTTGTTATATGGCCACCTTGCATAACATAATTTGCTTGCCTATGGAGCCATCTTATTTATTCATGGGTGTCAAGCATATGAAGGTTTTCTTGATTCATGTATTCTATTGTCATGTTGGGTGGTGCCTTATCAAAGTAATCAAGAGGTATAGCTTTGGTATGGTTGTACATATGGGAGACAAACTAAGGAATGACTTTCCCATAGCCACTTGCTTGTTTGTGTGAGCACATGTTGGCTGCATGCATATCTATCTTAATGGGGGCTCACCTAGTGGATGGCCTGAGGTTCCACTAACCGTTATGAGTGTGTGTTGGTTTGCATAGCTGACATCATGTTCCACTAGTAAACATTCTTGGATAAACAACTTAGATCTAATCCACATCGTACAGGACAAATAGTCAAGGCTTGATTCACCTCTTTTTATTTTTTCTTGTTTTTCTTTTTCTTTCTTTGTCATTGACATTGTATGTTTGTGTATCTTGATGATGCATATCATACCTTGTGTGTTTCCCTTTGTGCTTATGTTGGTTTGACTTAGGATCTTGGATCCTAGGGGCTTGACCACCCCCTTGATCTTTCTCATTCTATACCATCCACATTGGTACACTTGGACCCCTCTTGAATGCCTACTTTAGTGTGAGTTTGAAGCAAGTTTGGAACTAAAGTGGGGGCTAAATGTAGTGTAGAAAAAAGTAATCATTTTTCACACTTATTTTGGAAAGGAATAATTTATAATAAAATAGACTTAAACAAGCCTTTCTTAGGGTGATGTAAATCATATCTTTACACTTTCACAAAAATTTAGGACTTTATTAATTCATTGGGCTTATTTATACTTTAAATTGGTCCTATTTTTTTTCCACAAGCCTTATTAATTCCATATTTTTGTGAATAATCCTGACACTTATCAAATAACCAATCAAAATTCAATGTTTTGGGTCATGTGTTATAGATCTAGTGATCTGGAACTCATACACCACCTTGGGCATATGAGTCCCACCTAGGTTTTGGGACCTAATTTAAAATTGCACATTAAACAAGACACTCCAAGAAATATGTCATTAGTTTTAACTACTGGGACTCAAACACCAAAATTGGTGTATGATTCCTACTTAAATAAGCAAAACCTATGTTGAATTCAATTTTTGGTGAGACTTTATTTTCCTAGATCTAATTTTGGCTTGGAGTATTGTAATTTCATGAAATTTGGCATAAATAAGTACAAATACAAGGTTATTTTACTTACTTTCATCCTAGAATTTCATAAGCAATCAAGAGCACTTTCACAATTCACAAGAGCATTCAAGAACATTCAATATCATTTCAAGAGCATTCAAAGGCATATTTGAAGAAGATCCTTTTAGTAATTTAAGATCCATCACCATGTCAAAGGCTTAAAGCATCAAGCATGTTGTTGAGCTAGTGTTGTGATGTAGCATTCAAGATCCAAGTTAAGCATTTTTCCACATCTAACTCAAGATCAAGATCTAAATTCTTCATGGCCACTTCATTTTAGACTATAGATTTACATTTCAAGATACCATTCAAGGTATCATTGTTCATGTTTCATTGTTTCATTATAAGGTTTAATTACCTAAACGGAGTTTGACCAAGCAAAAGCCCCATTTTCTATCAAAATATTACTTTTTCTCCCTCCTTATGTGATTGTAAGTTTATAGATTGAAGAAAAGGTGGATTTGAAGCCCTCTAAAGTATCAAAATGACAAAGTTGCAAAAGTTTTCAAAGAACTTTGTCATGAAAATTTGTCAAGGCTCATGAAAACTCAGATCTAGAGCAAGATATCCAGCCTATTTGCATGAAACCAATGGGAAAGTGCTTATTTAATCCATCTTCAAAGGCTCACAAAGTTTCACTTCAAAAAATTTCTCCTTTGACACTTTGTGACAAAATAGGAAACTTTGCAATAGTCTGAGCATACGAGTCCTAGTACTACCTTTCACTAGTTTCTAGAAGATTTTGACTAGTCACCTAGAGGTTGCAGATCCTACCTAAAAACCCTATACTATGACTAAATTGCCCAGCCTAGCATATGATTCCAAGTGAGCATCAAACAACATAATTTTATGGTTTTAGAGCTTGTTTTGAAAACATATTTCTTATAGGCACCCCTATGTTCATTCTTAGTTTATTGTCCTAATTTTTTAGTTTCATTTCCTAGGTCATTTAGTTGGGTTTGCATAATACTTTGGGTATGTGCAGGATCATGATGGGCCAAAAAGTGGCAATATGATGGGTATGTGTAGGGTATGTGGCTAACGACCTTTTTTCTACCCAAAATTAATGAAATGAAAACATCTATAAATTTCAATGGTATCACATTTTGAATTCAAAATATGCTACATTCTATGATTCACATACTATAAGATTAAAAAATGAATTTCATGCAGTTTTGACCAAGTTAAAGTGTATTAAACATAATGATTTTATATTTTTAAAGTTGTAATAAAATATTCATAATTAATTATTTACTTGGAAAAAATTCAAAAAATATGCATCACATTGAAAATGAACATCCATATCTAAAATTTTATAACAAAATATTATCATTCTATTGTGGTTAGGGTTGTCAAACGGGTGACACCTACTATTTTTTTTCCCCTGGAATTTATGTACTTGCATTGAAATTTCACCTTTTCACCATATATATATATATATATATTAGATAAACCTAATAGTTTAGAAACTACATTCACTCCCATATAGATTCTATCTACATATTTTTGAAATAATATAGATAACTGTATTCAAATTTTTGTCGTTGCTAACTCTTAATTTTTCAAAAAAATCACTAATTAAAGGCCTATTTTTTTCTATGATGATCCCACATAATCTTCTATCTCTTTCTTTCTAATCATTTTCATAGTGGTGTGTTAGGAATTGCATGCAAAAAATATCAATTAAATGTGAATAAATAATAAACAGAGGAATGAAAAATACAAAATAATAACAAGAGACAATTTTTAACTTGGTTCACCCAAACTCAGACTGCATACAATAACAAAGAGTCCAATATTAGTATCTAGCAAATCAAATTGATTACAACTAGTAATCCTTGCAACTCAATCCTGATGCAAATGCTACAATACAATGTCAATAGAAACCCTAACCCTTAGCCTCTTATCAAGAATTATGTTGATTACAAAATATGGTTTTTTATGTTGACCAATAGAAAAATAATGCCCAAAACCTTTATAAAATAGTAAAAAATCATGAGGTTTCAAGGGTGCTGCCCCCAAACCCTTGTTAAATAATTTAGGGGGAAATTGCACCAATAAAAGTGGGGAAAATTTAACCTCTTAGTCTAATTAGGCTCCATAAAACAACATGGTGAACCCCCTTTTTGAATTTAATCACACCCCTGGGACACCCTATTGCTGATCTATTTTCCGAATTCCATCATTAGATTGAGATCTCTAAGGTTTTCTTTAATGAAACTTGAATAAAATAGGTGGAGGAACCCTAATCCCCCTTTAGTTCTATCTCCCATAACATATAGTGACTATTTTCTATGTTTTAGATCCTAAAACTTATGGTATTCCATTTCTTTACATGGTTTGATCCATTTATGTAAAAGATTGAGGTATAAAGTGATGAAAATAAGGTATCCCTGTGTGTGTTAAATTTATTCTAAAATTGATACCTTGACAAATATACCACCTCTTTATAATAAACCATTTTTAAAAACTAAGGTCATAGATACACACTCATGCATAGATTGTGGGATAAATTTATAAAACTAGGAAAGAATAAACAAGAAAAAAATACTTATTTGATAACAAGAATCTAGACGAGTTTATGAAGTATGCTATCAAAATAATAAATAATATGTAAGGAATACAAGAATAAAAGTAAAAAGAAATGGAGCCTCAATTCAAACCTAGTACTAATCCTAATTTTTGCTAGTATTTTGAAACACAACTTAGGTAGAACTGAAATTTCCCTACCTTACCTGGAAGGAGATGAATCTCCCTAAAATATATTTTATAATATTTACTTATCTAACCTGTATTTGTATTTTTTATTGATCATATCAAATGAAAAATTGAACTAAGGAGAGTTATAAGAAGAAATATGTTTTGAATAAAAATTTAAATTGGAGAAGAAAAATTTGTGAGTAGGCATGCATATATTTAGATAAAATCTATTATAATATTCTATAATACTTACCTACAGATCTTGAAAGTAAATATTTATATAGCATGGTGAGATATAATATTTAAATATATAGCACAAACCTTAACTAAATTTAAATAAAACCAATTATAAGTAAATAAGCTAGTCCTTTTCTATCATATTTTTAAAAAGTGCAAAAGATGAGAGTGAGAGAGTCATTTAAAGGGCCTGAGAGTAAGGGAAGGAGGGTAGGAGGGAGAGAAAGAGAGATGTTTCCACGTTTAAATATATTTATAATAGAATAAATGTATATTAGCATCCCCATCCAAAGAGAGACCTTTTTTTTGTATGTAGAAATGAATTTGTTGGGATTTCATGGTAATCAAATGCTAAGAAGAGTCCCACACTCCATTGAGTCCTTTTTTCATTGAATTCCACATTTGGAGGATTCTTGATAATATTTGAATTTTCAATCCAATTATTTCTCCCTTAAATAACAATTAAGTTGCTTAAATTATGTCTATTAATAGATATGTATCTATGATGTTTCGCAAGGTTTTCTATGATAATCTTGATAGAAATTTTCACCCTCCTAGAGCTAATGGAATAATTTGGCCTAAGTTAAATTAAACTATACATCATTAAAACACTACCCAACTACTTCTTCCTCAAGAAAAATACCAAATATTTTAAATTGCATCTATTAATTTATATATCTCTCATGTTACCACAACATCCCACAACATAAAATTGATAGAACTTCTCAAACCCCCAATATTTAATCTCAAATTAAAATTGAAATAAAATTTAGATCTGCATTATAGTATAAGAATTTTTTTAACAAATCCCATTTTTTTATTATCAATAATTACAATTTTTAATAATCAATCTTAAGTACAAACTTCAAGCAACTAGCCATTTCAAGCAACAAGGGATCCAAATATGCATACCCCAAGAGCTTTCCATGTTAGTGCTAAGAAAGTAATATTTGTCTAAATTAGACACTGGTCAACTTCTAAGTGTAAAACCTAGGATTGATTCCATTAACTTAATGTGATCTTCCACATAAAGGAGAAAAATTAAAATTTAGGGGGGATAAATAAGAGGAATAATTTAAGATTTTGAATATCAAATTTAGTCCAAATATAAGAAAAAGAGAACTCAATTTCAGTGCATTAATATATTCACTTTAATTTCATCTTAAAGACTAAACCTCTCCCCTCTAGGATTAGTTTATAATTGAAGTATTCCAAGCTCTCTATATTTTCCATTTAGCTTCATGACCTAGGAATTGGATTAAAATATTGATACATAACTATTGTAGACACCTATAATTTATCCCACTCAATTTTTCTAATTATTGTTATCATTTTTATATTAAGTACATGAACTCATTTAATTAATCATTTTAATTCTTCCTCTAACATTAATTAAATTAATTATTTTAATAATATATCTAATATTTTTTCTAACATTATTTGGATGAATAAATATTTTATTCAATTTAATTAATCCTTCTTCCAAGGTTTAACCTCGAATAAAGTAATTAAAAGAAATTATTTCAATTCATCATCCACATCAAATATATATACGTATTACTATATTTTTTCATGATCCTAAACCTAATTAATTATTTTAAATTCTAAATATTTACACAAATTCAAAATTTATTTAATTTAATATCTAACCTACTTACCCATAATATCATCCTATAAAATTGTAACCTTTTATTTTAAACTAGAAATTCTACACAATCCATACATCCCCATGTGATCTCACACACATGTGAGGAAAATTATCCTATCTCTCTTTCTCGTGTGATCTCTCACACATGTGTAAAACAAAAAAAATTATAATTCCTCTTTCCTATGCAATCCTCACACATTACGAGCATACTTGTGAGAGGAAACATGCATCCACCTAAGATCATTTTGTAGTGTCAAAAATATTGTAGAGAACATTTTCACACTTGTTTCGGCCCTCCTTGTGAAATTGGGCTTAATTTTGCCTTGATTTAGTGTTATAATGTGGTTGACACATTCACATTAGGTATTGGGCCCTTCTGAACTAATGAATTTAAATTATACCTTGCTAAAGTGTTGTGAAGTGTTGTAACACACTTTCACACTATTCTAAGGTTTTATCAATTAATAAACCCCTTTTTAATTAAAATCGGCATTAATCTTGCCTTACTTGAAGTGTTGTGAAGTGTTGTAACACACTTTCACACTCCTCTAGGCTTGTCATTAATAATTGGTATTTATTATGCTTTAGTTGGCCTTATTTTGCATCCACAAGCCTCATTTATTGCATCTTTTTTAGGATAATCCCAACAGTAATCAATATCTAATCATAATTCAGGTGTTTCTAACTTGTGTGGCCTAGATTTAGTTATTTGGGGCTCATTTACCACCTTGGGAAAATGGGTCTTTCCTAGGTATTTTGGTCCCTAACCGTATTTCACACATTTCTAAGAACTTTTGATTTTTGGTACCATACATTATGCCAAATGGAACTCATTTTCCATCTTGGGAAAATGAGTCCTGTGTGGCCAAAAATTAAAATTAATTTAAATTTCTAGTGGGATTTTATTCTCCTAGATCTGGTGTCAGCTTGTAGTATTGTAATTTTAGGAATTCTTGCATAATTAAGCATAAATGCAAGGTTATTTCACTCATATTTTCACCTAGAATCTAATAAGCAATAAAGTCTTCAAAAGAGTATTCAAGAGCATTCAGGTGTCTTCAAGAGTATATTTTCAAGCATTCTAGAGTATTATTCAAGTATCAATCATCATGTCAAAGATTTCATGCATCATGTTGTTTTAGAGCTAACAATTGTGGTGTGGGATTTTATGATTCAAGCAAGTGTTTCATCCAAGATCCACATCATTCAAGGAAGATTCAAATTCTACATCCATTGGATCTATTGCATACATGTTTGCAATACCTTATTGCTAAGGTTTGGTGAGTTGCAACATTGTTATTTATTCACTCATCATTCTGCATTATTATTTGATTTCATTTCAAGGATTGATTTCCAAAGTGGAGTTTGACCAAGGAAAACCCCTATCCACTAACCCCACAACATTTTTTCCCTCTCCTTTGTGTGTTATTTGTAGGCCTAGTTTTTAGATTTCCTAAGGAGTAAGATTGGAGAAAATTTTCAAGCCATTCAAAGTTTTCAAAGTTGTCATCAAGCCTTGGAGAATCTTGGAGAAGACCTATAGGTTGCAATTTGGAGATTTGGATATAGAAATCACTCAGAAAGGATTGAGTAGATAGAGAAGAGCAAGATCAGCCTTTGAAGTTGCAAAAAATCCCAACTAGACTAATTTTCCACTTCTGGTCAATCAGTCCCAGTTATAGTAAATTTTTAGTTTTTTGGAGATTTGGTTACCCTTTTCCTTGAAACCTATTCTTGCACAGTTTCCCAAAAACTAGATTAGTTCACCCAACTTGCCGAATGAGTCCCCACTAGTAGTAAGAGCATAATTTTCAATGATTCATACCTCCAATCTTCCATCTCTAGTTTCCTAGGTGCACACATTCTATTTTCTAGATTTTTGTGTTGTTACATTCACCTTTCTAGGTCATTTAGTGTTAGTTTGCATTCAATTATAGTTTAGTGTTACTTATTGCATTTTATTTATCTTTCCAAGTTAAACTTGGTCATGAACCCCTTTTTAGATCATATCCAACCCCTAGAACAACCCTCTTGCAAGATCTCTTTCTCTTTTGCATTGACATCTCAAGGGTTTGTTTTTTAGTGAAAGTGAAAATTGGTCTTTTAGGTCCTAAACCCTAGAAGGGAACCAAAAAAATTTCCCCCTTTCAATTTCCACATAACCAAAATTGATAAATCAATACAAAAAATTATTTAAAATCCATATGCAAAATAATATACAGCATACCATCAAATATGACACAATATATACCCTAATAAAATCCTCAAGAGGGAAAAGTCCAACCTCCAAAAGAATCCATCACTCATGTATTATCCAGCAATATAAATTACAATACATCTTCAAAGTTCTCCATGAATACCTTTTAAACATAAGATCTCTATAATCACTCCATGTTAACAAGCATGCAACCACACATCCCATACCATGCTTCAAACCTCACAAATGATATGAAGAGATTCCCTCAACTCCTTAGCCAAAATAACCAATTAGCCAACTTGCAACATTATACAACAACCCATATGCTTTCTTTTATAAGCATAAGCTCACACAAAACCACCAAGTGGTATTACATAAAACCATGTGACTAATACCAAGAGCATACAAACCCATTAACACCCACATTTACTTTTTGGTACTAAGTTTTCCCAATATTAAATATTTACCAAATATGCAACCTTATATTAATTATTTATCACAATATTACATACAACACATAAAATGGTGCAAATAATGCTAACCCATGTATTCCACACATCCATAGATCCTATAGGTGCACCAAAAATGTTAAATATTACATTAGAACATTATGCAAGGTTAAAAACACATAGTTTCCTAGCATTACCTCACTTTTTGTATACATTAAATAAGGAGTAAACAAGTAAACCCAAACATGAACAATGGAACAATCCCTATAGTGGCATATACCATCAAGAAATAAAAAAGTGATTAATGTGCTCCATCAAGATAGTTCCAACAAGAATCAAGGTGAGCACCATCTCAAGCATGAATTCTCTCATCCTCCATCATACCAATGCACAAATATAATAAACCATCCAAAGAGATACTACACTATCTATTACAAAAAAGCATAAGTCTTGCCTCTAACCAATATCCCAAAATATAAAAACCTAATATAGATATATAACAAGTATTTATTAGTATTTTTCAAGATATAGTTACCATTTATGAAATAGAACCCATAGAAAATGCTAACACATCCAACTATACATACCTAAAATGTATACAAATCATAACAAGTGAACCTCATTCCATCAACATATACAATGCATAGCATGCAATCACAAACTCCAAGTTTGAAAATTGTTAATAAAGAACATATGCATCTAAGAACTCCCACTACATAGGTAATGTAAAATATGAAAATTATCAAGGAATCCAAAGACCCATCAATAATAGAATCAAATATAGAGTGTAACCAATATCATGTAGTATCAAGGAATATACACGAAGATATGTAAATCTTGCAAACCCATATGTTGCAATACATCTCTCACCACTAGTCTACATAGCTCTCCCAATTTCTCCACACAAAACAAAGGAAGGAGATAAAGGAATATCCATGTCATCACCATAAAATAATGAAGAATACATGACCATAAACATAGTGATCACCATAGATCCACAAAAATACCTCAAATACAATGTCATGTGAAGCAAACACCTAAGAAGAATAAAAAGACCAAAGAGAGAAATTGTAAATCAAAACTTGTAGCATGTCTTTCTATACACACCTCTAAATTATAATTTGTGATAAGTATGATCTCCTCTCTAAAACCCAAAATAGAATAGAATTATCCACATCTAACCATAACCAATATGCATGCATCTCAAACTAAAATAAGATCAAACCAAATCCATTCCCAAACCAATGGAATAAGCCTAATAATGTATCCTAAACTCAATGTCAATGAAATATTAAAATTCTTAAGGAGATTAAAATTTAAAATGTCCCTCAAATGAACCCTCCAAAACCAGATAAGCTTAGGATCCATATGTATGAGAGGACAAAGCATAAATTGTAATTCATATAAAAATAATGATGGGAAATATATCTTAAATGATAAACCACCAAGTATTCCATGAATGAGGAATGAGAATTCTCCTTCAATATATCCAAGCCATCATGACTCATCTAAGAACAATAACCTCATAGGTCCATGTTGAACTCACATCTAACCAAGGTGTAATCTCCTCAGAATTTCCTACTAAAACCTCATCAATGAGTAAACACCTTAGTAAATGTCTCTAATCCCAAGAGATCTCTTAGCCTCACCTTTGTCTGCAAGTATCCATGAGAACCTATAATCGATCAATCCATACCAAACTCCAAATGCAACATAGCATCATCATGCAGTTTTCAAGAAAATGATCAATGTACTCAATACCAAGAAAACCAACAAGATCAAAGTTAAAATCCCCAATATTTGAATTAGGTACTCATCAAGACATCATGATCTTACATATGCTCAAAATAATATCATATGCTCCAATGAATATATCATGCACTTGTATCATGCCAACACTCTAAACTAGTAATCAAGAGTAGATCATGACACAATAACAAAACAATCCTATCAAACAACCTGGATCACATGTCAAATGAAAAATCATGACACCTAACCAAAGACTAAAGAGTCCTTGAAAGCTAACCAATATGTAAACATATCCAAACCACATGAATACAACCATATCCTATCAATGAAACCCAAGATGTCAAAGAACCCTCACTGCATAAGAAACAAAATACAAGATTCCATCAAGACATAAACACATATTGTAGAAGAACCACTACTAAGAGATGAATCCACACCATCATGAAAATCTCCCACTAAACCATGATACTGATATCTCCATGGAATCATGGAAACCATAACCTAAAGGAAGATCCTCCAAGGCCCAAATCCAATCAAGGAACTCAACACCAAGATCTCCCAAATGGAAGATTCAAAAGATGATCTCTAAAACCAAGAATATATAACACCACCAAACCATCATTGTCACAAGCTCCCATTGAAAGTGTTTAATCAATCTATCCATGACATTGTGATGAAAATTTCATCAATGAAGGGTATGTGCAGGATCCTCATGGAAAAAATAGGCCCTTAAGTGGCAAAAAAATTAGAAAAATTAGTGTTATGCAACTTGATGTAAAGATTTGAATAAGTTATCTATGTTATTTCAAAAATATGTAACAATATAATTTGTTTAACATTGAATGTAGTTTCTAAACTAATAGGTTTATTTAAAAATAAATAAAATCTATTTGGTGAAATTTTGAAATGTCAATGTAGTAGTACTTAAATTTTAGGGAAAAAATAAGAAGTAGGTGTCTGTCTGAGCACCCTAACCATAATAAAATGATAATATTTTTTATAATATTTTATATATAATTATAGGACTCATTGTCGCATGTGATGCATATTTTTGTAATTTTTTCCAAGTAAATAATTAATTATGAATTTTATTATAACTTTTAAAAATATAAGAACTTGGTATGTCCAATTAACTTAATCTAAAAAACTTCATTAAATTTATTTTTTTCTTTTTTAATCATATAGTATGTGAAGTATAGAATGTGACACATGTTTTAGATTCAAAAATGTGACATCGCTTAAAGTTATAGATGTTTATCAATCAGCCTATCGATCAAGACTTTAGTTGTAATTCTAATAGAAAATTAATAATAATTATTTATTAAATTCAAATTAAAGCATAATTTATATTGGTGGAAATCTGAATCGCCTAAAAACCCTTTCACGCTTTCATCAATTTTGGGTAAAAAAAAAGTCATCAGCCACATACCCTACAAATACCCATAATATTGCCACTTTTTGGCCCATCATGATCCTGTACATACCCTGAAGATAAACCAAAGTCCCTCACATAATCAAAGTACTCAACACCAAGATCCCCCAAAAGAAAAAGTAAATCCATAATCCTAAAACCAAGAAGATAAACTAGGTACACAAAAAACAAGAATCAATCCAACACCACCAACATTCCACCCGCATAAATAATTATGCCATTCCAAAGTCTCTAAGGTGCAGGGAACATCCATGACACCATGATCACCACCAAATGTGCCAACAAAAAACTCCCACTATGTCACACATGTTTGTATCACATAGTTAACAAGCATAGGTCCCACATAATGACTATACCTAGTAATACCATCTCTCCATCTCAACATGAAAAATAAAATAACAAGATAATTTACTAAACCAAGCCACTAATTTTATAAATCAATATTGAAGAATCTATGGGCATAGAAAACCAAAATCCAAGTCATTTATGCAACCTATAAGTATAGAGAACCTTCAACACTGCACAACTCATAGATCCAATAATGCAACATAGAAACTCGACAATAGAATAATAAAGTTATGTCAAATGAGAGTAATCAAATATGTGTTTGTGAGTATATAATGACTCAAACACAAAATAACCAAGATCTAAATAGCCATAAGCTTATAAAATCACCATAGTGAACAAGAACCCATAAAATTCTCATTTTGAAATATAAAAAAAGAAATCATGCCAAAATATTTCCAAACTTATTACATTATGTAGTTCTTTGAACAATCTTTCCATTGACTATAAGAAGTCCAAAATTTGACTTTGCATGCACAAGGTAGGACCTCTCCAAATTATAAAATAACATGGACAAATTCTAGCAAGAATTTCTCTGTCAAAGAAAAAAATTATGGAAAAATCACTAATACCACAATGAAGTACATAGAACCGCATTTCCAAAAACTAAAAGAAGCCAAAAATAAACACACTAGGTGAAATTTATGCCTCTTAGAAAATAAATTCCTAATGAGGCTTGTTGTGGTGGTGGGTGGGTGGTGAGTCGATGGTGTACCTAAATGTAAAGTTAAGTTGGGTTTAATTTTCTATTTTTTAAAGTTTGGGAATATTTTTATGATCCTTGTAGGGATTGAGCCATGTTTTCTTGACCGAGGGGAAAAATCAAGGGGCTTAAAGCCCCATTACCCTAACTTTTGTAGTCTATAGTAGACCAGTCAGCTGATAGCACTAGCAATGATGATAGCAACATCTGACATGTCACATAAAACTAGCAAGGATACGAGGTGGGGGTCTGTCCACACCCCTACCCAACTTTATATATGTGTGTGTGTATGTACGTATGTATGTATATATGTATGTATATATATATATGTATATATATATGTATATGTATATGTATATATATATATGTATATATATATGTATATATATATGTATATGTGTGTGTGTGTGTGTAAACCCACAAAAGTGGTTTACAATTCGAATGAGGAAGGAAAACTTGAAAAAATGACCCCATGTCAAAAAAAATCATTTTGGGGGTTCAAATGAACTAGTCAATTCAAACGAACCAAAAAAGGGTTCACTAAAACCAAGGTTCGAGCGAACCCATTTAATGCATGTATGGACCAATAGGCCAAAAAAAGAAATAAGAACCCCTTTATGGAAGGGGGTTCAAATGAACATCCTAGTTCGCTCAAACCCCCTGGTTCGGGTGAACCCCCCCTTTCCCTAATTTTTGACCTTGTTCACAAAAAGAACAATTTTTTTGCACTTCAGAGCTCGGGTTGAAGATGAAAATGGTGGAGACTTCATAGACCCAACTAGAATCAAGTAGTCCTTGGAACGAGCTATCCAACGCATATAATTTTAATATGTTTTGGTTTTATTATGTATTTGTTTTTTTAGTTTTATTAAACATAGGTTTTTTCACTAAAATCGCTTCTATTTTGCATATGTGGAAAAATAGTAGATTATAAAAATATTTGAAAATATGAATACACCAGGTATTGAAGTCCTTTAATCCAAAAATAAAATAAAAATTGATACATTTAAAAAAGTTATGTGTTTGTAATGGTCAAAAAAGTTAGTCCGAATTGTAATTGGTTTGACTTTGAAATACTATCTAACCAAGTTGAAGCACTAGATATCATAGGATACAAATCTAAATTTGAGCACTAGAATTTTATCCTTCATGGAAAAAAATTTATGTGTTATACAACAAGCCACTTTTAAAAATGTTGCTTTTTGAAAAAAAAAACTAGTTTTCGAGGGAGATGGAAAACGAATTGTAATCTGATTCCAAAAAAATTGAAAAAAATATATTTAGAATCTATAGAAAAAATTTCACGAAACTCTAGTTTGCATCATCTTCAAATTCCTCATGGTTTAGTCACTATAGGTGCCCGAAAGTGAAGATTTAGTTAAAAAAAATTATTTAAGTGTCCAGTTTGGCCAAAAATTGTAAACCACTATTGTGGGAACACCCATATATATACTTTTATTTAAATTTAGTTGCAAATTTTTAAACCACAAATTTATTGTTATTATTATTAAGAAAATTAACTTGCAACTTGTAGATAAATTAAGTAGTTGTACAATAGGGTTAGGAGGGAAAAAGTCCATTTTTTTGGTAATTAAAATTGAATAAATTTTATGTCTATCTTCATCTCTCAAGACTCCTCGATCCAATGGTGAGGTCTATTTTATCCCATGTGGTCATCTGAAACATTTCCCTTACAAAACCCTCATGGTGAACAACAAAAGAACCATTTTCCAACAAATATTTGTAAACCCATATCTACAAAAAATAGCCATAGATCTTAAACGAGTCTAAAAACACCCAATCTACAAAAAAAACCTATAAAAAACCATCATACCTTGCAATGCATTCATTTTTTCTTTGTAAGCCCTAGATTCAACTATAAATGAGATCTACTCCAAGTAAGGGTTATAAAAACTAAAACCATGGCTCTGATACCGAATGAAAGGAAATATACATCCACTCAGGATGATTTCCATAGAACCCTAATACATAAATCTATGAAAACAAGTATTCAGAAGCCTTATACAAAATAATAGACAACATGCAATCAAAGATGACACAAGATATACCCTATGAAATCCCTCAAGAGGGAAAAACCTAGCCTCCAAAATTATTTATCACTCATGTATTAATCAACAATAACTATTACAATACATCTTTAGTGTTCTCCATGAATACCTTTGAAATACAAGCTCATGCCATACTTCAAACCTCACAAATGCTAATAAGAGATACCCTTAACCCCTTAACCAAAATAAAAAGTTAGTCAACTTACCAACCGTAAACAACCATACATGTGCTTGATTTTATAGACATAAGCTCACACAAAACCACCAACTCCAATATTACATAAAACTATGTGACTAATGCAGTGATCATACAAAACCATTAACCCCCACATTTTCCTTTTGGCACTAACTTTTCCCAATATTAAATATTTCCCCAATGTGCAATCCCACATTAAATATTTATCATAATGTTACATACAACACATAAGATGGCCCCAAGAATGCTAACCCATTTGATATGTGCATCCCTAGATCCCCTATGTGCACCACAAATAATAAAATATTACATAATAACATTATGTAAGGTGGACAACACATCTTTTCCTAATAATTTGTAATATCATCCTTCTTCATGAGCATTCTCATATATGTTTTAGAAGTTTCAATCCTAACCATTTAATCAAGATAAGAAGATCATATCAATCCTTTCCCACTCTAAGAGCACTTATCATGAGGTTCCACATGGAGGCCTCTCCTTACTCTAAATCTCACATGTTTCCCTAGCCCTTGATCCTCAAATTCAATCTCTCAAGGCCACATTTTGACATGGCCCAACCTGCTTTTGAATAGATTATCATTTAGAAGGTATTGAATATTCTTTTCAAATACAAAATGGAAAATCTATTTGTAAATTTATTTAAAGTTTTGTATTATTGTTGAGATGGGTTTAATAAATATAAGTTTATGAGTTCACTCTTTTGTAGAGTTTGTGGAGGGACGGGTTAGGTTTACTATTAATGTTTGGGAACTACTACTTTTATCTTATTCTAATAACAAATGTTGGTAAAAATGAAGATTTTTTGGATGTGAAGGTAAAGGGATCTAATACTAATTAGTTTCCTTTAACAACGAATTGGGTCAAAAATTAGAAATGCACAACCAATCTTAAGGTGCACATTCTAACATTTGAAGTTTCAACTAGCAATTGGTAGAGCATTACTTCTTATAATGTTTCTCCTTCTAATTGGTACTTTGGCTAGACCTTTGAAGGAAATCAATTCTAAAGCTTGAGGCATTCTATTAAAAAACCTAGAGAAAACATTCACCAGTGTGAAAGCATATATGTTATAAATATATGGGTAGGTAATAAAGTGACTTTAGCAAAGATGTGTTTACTCGAAGCAATTTCGGCCGTGAACCCCAAAGGACAACTAAGGCAACGATTACCACACAATTTTTTTTTTAAGTAAAACTAACATGCATGAGATGCACAAAAGTTGTGACATGAACATTCATTTAAACAAACCCAATATCATTTACGTCCCTTGGGGTACACGAGGATACATTACGAAACTTAATGCCATACATCAATGATAAAGAATGAAAGCCAAATCTAATCCATGACGAAGCATATATATAAACCATCAATAAGAACCATTCACTTAAATAAATACAATACTTTGAATAACGTCCGATATGGATCCATATCCACACAAGGTTCACTAATGATAAATATTACATCACATCCTTTTCATTACTTTACACTGTTCAAGTCTTACAATGATACAAACATGTTTCCCAATATGGGCAGGAACCACATGACAGAATAGAATGGTACAACTCTGGAGTTGCCGCAACAACACCAATCCGCACCTCTCGATCCTTGATTGGGGACCCAATGGGGTGCTTAGCACGTTCCACCCGACCACGTGGGTCCGAAGACCCACCCCCCGTGCTAAGGAGCTAACAAGAAGAGACCTCAACCAAGAACATCCAAACAAGGAACCACAAGACTCAACGTCATACAAAGGTATCATAAAACAAGGGTTGCAATGACATAATCAACAACATTCATGAGTCAATAAAATCAAATTAAGCTATGAAACTCATCACATTTAACCCAAGCAATAACAATTAAGCAAGTCACCAAAGAACATTCATAAATCATTTTCACAAGAATCTGAAACAACATAAAGATTACAATATCCAGAGGCGACAAGAAACAAGAACAAGGGTGTCTAGTGGAGAGTGTCATCGCATAGCTCCCACGGGATTCTCCTGGCCCTTCCTCCAACCGAGGCGCCGGGTGCACTCATCTATGGATTCCCCCGGGTCTCTTCCTCAATCGAAAATACTGCACCATAGGGTAGCGCTACGCGAGTCGAGCAATCTCATGAAGACGATTCACAACTTTGCCACTCACGCCTTCTCAATCTATCACATTTTTATGGCAGCCCTAATGCATAGATCTAGAACTAATTTTAATTGTCTTGTGTGTTTTACTACCCATCCTAAATTCTATTGTTTAGGTTATCACTTATTTAATTACTCTTTCGTGGGTTATCCTAAGCCCTTCCTCATTCCAAGGCGCCGGCGCCTATGAAGAGCCACTCTCCCTAAGACCCCTAACATAAACCAAACTAGGCAAGGGTTGTACCGTGAACATATCAAGCAAAAATCTCAAGATCAAACCACGCCAGGCATTAACCATCTCGCTTATAAACACATAATCAAAATCCTTAAATAATTCACGACAACCCTTTTAAAATCATGATATCAAAACTCTTGCCACATCAAGGGCACATAAAGAGAGAACATCAACTGTCAATAATCTCAAGCCTCTGGAAGCCAAAAGAACGACAATCCCCAAACAAGGGTAAAATGAAGCAACAAGAGCTTTTCCCAACAATTTCAACACAAGAATAATATTTCCCTCAAGTCTGAGATTAACTTGGAAAAGCCACACAAAGAAAGTTTCATCAAACCCCATCCACAATTCAACAATGGTGTCACTTCAAAAAGAGATTCACAAAAAGCAACCTTTAATTCAATAATAATCACTCAACATCCAAAAGCTACCAACTAGGCATTCCACGGGAGACCTCAATTTTCTCCTCACAAGAACCCCTTACTATGGCACATAAATCACCTTCATAAAGTCAGCAACATGGCAACAACAACAATTATCTAATCACATTCTCAATTAAAATAAAACCAACCTACTTAACAAACAAAACAATTACAATCACAGACTAATTCTAATATACACAATTCCACCAATAAAGAGTTCGATACAACCACCCATTACAAGATTACCAAATGCAACCGTATAACAAAACTCTCCAAAGACCAAAATATAAATAAACCATTTCCCCCTAACCTTGCTCCCCTAATTACTCAATTTACAAATCAATTCACCAACTATAAAGTACTATAATCATTAATCTTTTACTCATTCCCTCCTATCTATATTACAAACTACAAGACTAACTATATTTTGTTTCATCAATTCCTAACTGGATATTTCTAATCTCCTTTATAAGAATAAAACCAACTATAGCTTACTTTCCAAACTTAGTGAATCAAAATTCCTACATATCTAGCCTAGTGAGTTAACCTTTCCTTAAGCAACTTTCCAATTTCGCAAAACTACATAACTCAAACAATGTCATTCTAGAATACTCATTTATATTCAAAATAAAAAGTTGGAACTACATTTCCTCACCTATACCTACCTAGAGAAAAATCTCTTTGAAAGCAATAAAGGTAAAGTTTATCTTTAAAGGATGTTGTCCCATACAAATTTAAAAGAACTTGATTATCTAGCAGAAATAAATCAATATTCCTTGTTAAACTATTTACCAAATTTATCATCAAATATATTTATTAAAAGATCAAAACATACTTTCCTAACATATAAATAGACATTTACCCAAATTTCTTTTACATACATCATATACAAAATATTCATAAAATCAACACAGATAGAGTTTTGTTCTTCCTATAGCTATATTATCCAAACATACTTATACGTATATATTGTTGTAATTTTAACAAGATCTTGATAAAATAATGCGCCACAGCTGAGACAGGTTGACAATGAACTCAGAGGGATTATTTCAAAACTTTAAACTTCCTATTATGTTCAAGTGCGCGACTGTGACAGGTGAACAATGAAATCAGATAGATTATTTAAACCTTTAAACTTCCTATAATGTACAAGTGTGCGGCTGTGGCAGGCTGCCAATGAAATCAGAAAGATTATCTAATTTACTACCATTGCAAGTCTAGCAGTTGCAGCTGTGATAGGTTGCCAATGGATTCAGGGAGGCTTTCTAATTCTGCACAACGCCTCAACTCTAAATGCTGTAACTGGGACCGGTTGCCAAGTATATAAAAAAAGTGAATATTGGAATTTGGAAATATCGACATCTACTTGCATTATTATCAAATCCAAATGTTATCCTCAAGGCTGAAGGGTAGGAGAAAGAAGAGGTGTAAATACGTGACTTATGAGAAAGAGAAATAAGGTATAATTTTATTTTATTTTTGTGTGGAACTTGACGCCTTTCTGTTTGATGGCGAGTTTCCAGAAACGCGCTCAAATTTAAAGCTTGGGAGTTAAACCTCACCACGATCCTCTCTATTATAATAGTACATTAACCATATTTATTTTCAAGTGCTGCAACTGCGATAGATTGTCAGAAGAATCAAGCAGGTTGTTTAAAACATAGAAGGAAGCACCGTAGAACGCATCCTAACATTGTAAGCTTTGCTTGTATTTTAGGCGCACGCAGTCATGCAGGTTTAGAGAATGAGGGTTGCGCATACTTCACACATTGATAACCCTTATTGCATTACAAATATATTTGATCATTTGGTGTGCATGATTGACCTTTATTCCCATCCCGGTTATCAATTATAGGTAGAGAATTTCCAGCAACATTTAAAAAAATATAGAGTAATTGGCCGGGCGTAAGAAGGTAGCAGGGTATTTCCAGATTCAAGGCTCTATTCTAAGAGATGTGAACCATTTCAATCATTGAGGAAAAACCATGATTTTCTTGTGGAGGATAAAGCAGGTGACGAATGGAGACAGTAGGGTATTTGAACTCCAAGACTTCTATTCAAAGCTGCAAGCAGAGTGACACCACCATGAAATATGAACTAGAGGAAAGTATGATCAGTGCACTAAAAGAATCGATGCCCATCAGAAATCAAAGGCCCAAAGGAAATGAGGAATACTGAATTCCAATCAAGGAGAATGCTTTCGAAATAAGATAGATTACAGACCGTCCCAAAACAGAATACATCAACACTATCATATATCAATCGGAATGTTTAGAATTAAACTATAAAGCAGAAAACAATAGAAATTTCCTTGAATCAAAGCCTCCAAAAACAAAGGTAGGGCGGATGACTTAGAATCCACTAATCAAGGTGATAGTCCCCTCAAATAAATTGAACCCTCCATTAAAGTATGCATCAGAAGGAAGGAAGTGCAGGAGATAAATAACACAAAAGTTGTTGCCAGTAAAATGCAGAAATTGAACTCCAACAAAAGCCAGAAAATAGCGAACCTCATGTTCACCCCACCTTCAAGTTGCTAGAGGAAAGATATATATATATATATCGTCTCGCAGTATTTTTCATCTTCAAGATCCGCTAGAAGAGACATAACGAGCACTGTCGTAGCTCCATCCACTGAATACCTCCTCTCCCTGTCGACTAAACCCTTCAGCCTCTCTTTGTGTCTCACTACCCTCACGTCTAGATCCTCTTCGATCCTCTGGTACCAAACTCCCAGTGTGGCGTGCTCAAATACTAGCAAGGCAATATAGCCCTCAAAGCCCCCCAAAATGAGCTGTTAGTCGTTCCAGTTTAGCTTTATTCGCAGAGGTTGGGGCTCAGGAATCTGATGAGCTTCCCATCACAAGAGTATTTCACATGGAAGTCGTCCCCCATCCAAATCAGAAATCAAGAAATATAAAATTGCAACCCCCTCCCCTTCCAAAACTTTCAGCAAGATAGATTTTCAAAAGAAAACACCAAATCATAGCGCCCCCCCCCAAAATTGATTCCACTTTCCAGCATATATCCACAAGATTATGTTTTTTTTCTTTTTTTAATTTTGATTTTTGTTTTATTTTTATGACAAAATCAAGAATCCTTATTAATAAAGCAAGTTTCCCCATCCAGATTTAGTTTCCAGTTGTGCATGAACACGTTTATTTTTATTTTTATTTTTAAAATTAAAACTATAACACTCACAAAAAGGGAAGGATTCATTTCCATAATTATTTCAAAACTGAAAATCCACAAAAATGGCAAGATTCCCTAACTACAATTTGATTGAAGTCATGCATGTGCATGATTTATTCCTTTTTTCTATTCTATCATGCTTTAACATCAGTTCGGAAATCTTTTCATCAAGATTTATTTAGAATCACCTTCTCTTTCCATTTAATTAATTAAAGTCTCACAATACCGAAATTCTCAATTATTATTAATTGCAATAAAAAAGGTATTTATTTATTTATTTATTTATCTCTCTTCTAACAACTCAATTTCATTACTTATAAACATTTACTTTCCATTTCAAGAAATTGATTTGTTTTAATTATTATTATTATTATTTTAAATTCTAAATTTATAAGATTATCATGCAAGCAAATTATAATTTAACTAATTGATTAATCAAGGCCCTATAAAAATATTAAGTTTCCTTCATAAATCCAATCATACATCCATAATAAAATAACCAAATCAACAATAATATAACAGCATAACCGCTTACCTAAATGCCCAAAAGGACTGATACGGAGGGGCATTACATCCTCCCCCCCTTAGGCATCGACTTACTCCTGGAAGTCGAGCTCAAGCCTAAACGTAGTAACACAACAATATCAACAATTATAAGCACAAGCACATAGTAACAAAATCATCAATTAAACACCATCAAGTAAGCCAGGAAATTAAACAATCCAAAAATAAGGAAATAATACCAAAACGAAAGTGGTGACGGAGTGGCAACCAAACTGACTTGCCAAACACAAGGACGGATGACGAACTAGGTTGGGGGAAACTTCTTGTTAGCTCCTAATTTCCACATCAGACACATTGGGTGTTTAGGATGCTCGCCCTTTCCTGACAATGCAGGTGGAATCGAGGCTTAGTTCCGGCAATCCTGCATACAAACAAACATTGTGCACAACATATATATATCAAATCGACCTAGTGTAGAGGGAATTGCAATGTTGTATGCCTCTCACAAATGAGTGATACGACATCGTCCTTCTAACACACTATCATCAATGAAACATCATAAATGATCATTAATACAATTACTAATCAAATGAAAAAAAATTATTAAGTCCAGATGCTAAACATAACCAATTAATTACCTTCATCCTCGAGATTTGAAACTGACCACCTGAAAATCATAAACTAAGGTGGAAACATAACACATTAGTACTAAACATTGAAGAGGATTCTTCACCCTCGCTATGCCACATTTCCATAAAACACAACATAATTATCCACACTAGCAGATATTCTCATTAAACATCATCATTTTCACACAAAACACTCTACTTCAATCATTAATCAACACCACAACTCACAACAGTTTCAACAAAAGACAAAATTTCACACCTTCACAGATTCAGGAAAAACATAATCCATCACTCAAGGCCAACAAAAAGGAAAATTCCATGCACACATAACATATTCACACACAAAAAATTCACATCACTTGAAACTACATCATACAATGATACAAGGGTTCATAGTGCATCCCTGACAGGAAGGATATCGGTGCATTGCGCACTACACCGAGGGTCCTATCCTTTCCCATCAGTTTCCTGCACCATCTACCCGACACCAGCTAACAGAAGAACTCAAGTTCACAACAATGACAATAGAAAAGTGAAACACAAGACTCAAGGGTCTAGGCGCAAGGTTACATAGTGGGCACACATAGTGCCCAGCAGCATGTGAACCTATGCTCGATAGTAGCCACCTCGGCCATATAGCTTTCCTCCCTATTAAAAAATCTAGAGAAAACATTCACCAATGTGAAATCATATATGTTATAAATATATAGATATATAATAAGTGACTACAACATAGGTGTGTTTAA
The DNA here is from genome assembly GCA_007258455.2 of Sequoia sempervirens. Classification (NCBI taxonomy): domain Eukaryota; kingdom Viridiplantae; phylum Streptophyta; class Pinopsida; order Cupressales; family Cupressaceae; genus Sequoia; species Sequoia sempervirens. The sequence goes on from VDFB02210280.1 coordinate 27,433, forward strand.
TGTAGGCACCTACGCATATAGCTTTCCTTCCCTATATAAGTAGACTGCACTTGATGTATTGGTAACTTTTTTCATAATATATCTCTAAAGTTCTAAACAAACACCATAATCTTTTTAAATTTCACAATTGTTTAAATTTGACAACTTCTACAATCATACTATTTTCCATTTATATCTTTAGATTTTATTAGAATCTACATTGATGATATGCATGTGTAAATCAAATTTTTGGTGGTCATATGGGATTAATAAATCCATAATTTTTAAAATAATTTCCCCTTCAACCCCTAAAATAGGACTCCTCTCAAAAAATTTACTTTTTCTCTCAAGATTTGTATGCTCCATTCTTAGGCATCAATAATTAGAAATAAAATATTTTTTATCTAGGATAATTATTTGATTTCTTTAGAGTAGTTGTAATACCCCCATGTTGTTGATACTCTTTGCTACTATTTGATACTCTTATGTGTTGGTTTGATACTAGTTTGTGATGGTGATTAGTTCACCGACTTGGTTGTGTGTGGATTCATAGTTGGTTGTTTTGCTGCACTTGACATTATTATGATGATTTATGATACTTTATGTGGTGGTTAGATTATTTGATTATTCTATGGTTTTCTTTAATATTATATATATTGATGTTGTGATTATATGATGCTATGTTTTCTGTGGTGGTTGTTAGTGAGTCTTGGTGAAAGGACAAAGTAGCATCACTTGCTTGCGAGCGCACTGCTACCCCAGAATTTCCTTTCATGGTGTGTTTGCAATGGAGATTTACATGTTAATTGACATTTATTTGTATGCAGGAATTACAGGAATAAAGTCTCGATTCCACCTATTTCGACAAGATAGGGTGAACATTAAATTAACCCAACGGGTACAATGTTGAAAAATGGAGTTGATAAGGAAGTGTCCCTATCCCAAGTCTACCATCCCATTATCAGTTTTGTTGTGTTATGATTTAGGTTTTGTCATTGCCCTTGTATTGTTAAATTGTTGATTATTTATTTCATTTATGGTTAGTGGTTATTTAATTAATCTTTATTTTATAAGATTAATTAATGTTGTTTGGTTGCTTTGATTAATTGTAAGGCAATAAAATGTTGAATTTTAAATATATTGTAAATTAAAAGTTATTTAATTAATTAAAAGTGTAAGTAAATAATTTAAATAAATAATGGTGGTGATAATTATATATTATCTTTTTCCTGATATTAAATTAGAAAATCAGAAGAGAATATCTTGT
>VDFB02210283.1:0-14075 GCA_007258455.2 Sequoia sempervirens
GGTTAAATGTTGAAATAGAGATGACGATGAAGTCATCTCGTCCCATGATGTCAGACCGTCTTGTTGATTGGTATTGTCCATTTTTGTAATTGTCGTCATTTGTGGTTTGTGTTGTGTTATGTCGTATTTTATTTAAGGTGGCATTTTATAAGTTATGATTTATTTTATTTAAGTGATTGAAATAATTGTTTATTTTTAATGTTAGAATAAATTGTATTTAAATATTTAAATTTTTTATTTAATTTTATAAGGTCATGTGTTTTATTAAATGATAAATAAATATTAAATGTGTTTTAATTATTTTAATCAATTATCTGGTGGAGGATAATTATTAGAATAAATTATTTAAATTAAATAGATAATGTGATGTGCAAGAAAAGTGGTAAAAATTAAAATTAAAACAATAAAACAAATAAAAGAATTAAAAAAAGTTGTGAGAACGAATAAAAATACAGATCTGAGTAAAAAGCTGGCTTTTAAAGAATTATTTTCTTTTATTTTTTATTTTTAGAGTTTTTAGAAGAAATTGTCAATATCTTTTATTTAATTAAGAATTTTTGTAAGTTTTCAGGAGGGATGATTATTGTTACAGAGGTTGCACAAGATATTGGCTTTGTATTTCTGAATCTTAGAAAATATTTTTGAACCTTTTTACTATATTTTAAGAAGAGTTTTAGAAAGGAACTAAGAATTTGTTACTGGTGTTGCTTTGGAGAAGTCTTCTGAAACTAAGCATGAGATTCGAGTTCGAGCACGAAATTTAGGAGAGGAGATTTGGAAGCAGGAACGAGAAGTTGTTCGTGGAGACCATCGAGGTCAAGCAAGCTTCATCAACAGTCAACAACACAGGAATCCAGGTTCCTCTTACTTCTCTTCAGTTTCTGTTTGAAAAAGAAATTAGATAAATAAATGATTAAATATGATTAATTGATGAAAGAAAGAGAAAGCCTGTAGGGTAGAAATTATTGAATAGTAAAATTATTGAAAGAACCAAATTAGGTATTTATAAAAGTTGCTTTACAATTATTCTTTCAATTTGGCTTTGAAGAAAAGATTGTTTGAGCCTGAGAAAATAAACTCTGTATTTACAAATTGAAATTTTGTTGGAAAAATTAGTCTACCTCTCAAAACATTTATTTATGAGTGTTGAAATTTATCCTTATATAAATGTATGTGTGTGAATAATTTTAATTCTGTCATTCTGTTCTTTCTGTTCTTATGATTGGAATATTATTCTATATGGACTTTTATAAATTATCTATTTATATATATACAAATTTTGTATATATATATATATATATATATAATACTTGTATTCCTTGCATTGAAATTTATTTAAATTTTTGTCTAAATACGAATTCATAGCTGGTACCTGTTGGCGCCCGTACCTGCTAAAGGACGGATTTTTATTTTATAAAAATAAATTAAGGATAAAGTGAAATTATAAGTGAAATTTAAAAATTATATTTATATATAAGTCATTGAGGTGTATTGGAGAGAAAGGAACGTGAGGCAAACCCCCTCTATCCTGCCATGCAATGCTAGCGTGCTTGATCGATAAACTGGCGAGCCAGTGATCCCGATGAACTCTTGTGTGGCCGATCTTAAAGACTACCACTGTGATCCAGTAGGCTGTGCGAGGCGATCTAAAAGTCCATCGACCTTTTCTTTAAATTTGTGTTTTGTTTGTTTTTTTTAATTTTTGTTTTGTTTAAATCTAACATTTCATTATGTGAAATTAGTTTATTTTAAGATTTAAAGTTTTATTAAATTTAAATTAAATGTTATTAATATATATATATATATATATTGTGTGTATATTTGTAATATGAGTATAATTACTTTCATTTTGTTTAATTGTTAAAATTTAAGAATTATAAGAAGAAAAAAAAAATGTTAATAGATATATATTTTATCTAAATATATATATTATAAATATGTAATAAATTGTATTTATTAATCTAGATAGTTTGTAAGGTTACAAATTTATTGACTGGAATGTAGTTGTGAAAATTGTAAGGCTGGGATTTTGTAGGTTATTAAATGAAACAAATTATATATATTAGTGAAATTGTTATTGTATGTTTTAATTTCAGTGGCTTCTCGAGTTTCTTAGGTTGGAGGTTTTATTGTATTTTTAGATATTTATCGGATGTTCTTTGTTAAGAAGTAAGTATTTTGACGTAGGATTATAAATTTGTTGTGTTTTTTTTATATTGATTCTGAATTGGAGTGTTTTGTGTAATTTAGTTAATCGTTTACCTTGAGTTATAAAATTACGTAATTTGGTTATCGTTTTCCATGTCGTTGTTGTAAACTGTACTCTTTGATGTGGGAATCCATTGTTGATTTTGAACCCTGGTTCCAGAGGCTTGTTTATTTTGAATGTTAATCTCATCTTGAATCTTTTCTTTTGAGATTGAAACTTGATGGTTTTATGTTAGGAAGGGTTGAACGGTTTGTTAAGACTTTGGATTATGAATTATTGCGAGAAGGTTAATGCCTCACGTGTTCTTGTTGTGGTATTATATTTTAGCTCAACCCTTTCCCAGTTTTGGTTTATGTTAGGGGTCATAGGGAGAGTGGCTCTTCGTGGGCGCCGGCGCCTCGGGTAAGAGGAAGTGCTCAGGGGAACCCACGTAAGAGTAGTTAAACAAATGATAACCTAAAAATAGAATTTAGGGGGATGGGTAGTAAAACACACAAGATAATTAAAACTGGATTCCTCGTCTATGCATTAGGGCTACCATAGACTAGTGATAGACTGAGAAGGCTGTGGTCGGAAAAGTCGTAGTCTCGTCTTCATGAGAGATTATCGGCTCCACATTAGCTACCCTATGGTGCCAACGCCTCAGTTAGGAGGAAGGGCCAGAGATCCATAGATGGGTGCCGGCGCCTCAGTTGGAGGAAGGGCCAGGAGAATCCCATGAGAGCTATGCGATGACACTCTCCACTAGACATCCTTGTCCTTGTTTCTTGTCGCCTCTGGATATTGTATCTTATGTTGTTTTCGAGGGCTAGGGAATCCATAGATGGGTGCCGGCGCCTCAGTTGGAGGAAGAGCTAGGGGATCCCATAAGAGCTATGCGATGACCCTCCCCACTTGACACCCGTCTGACTTGTTCTTGTTGCCTATGGAATGGTGTGTTGAATGGTTGATTTAGAGTTACTATGGAATCATGTTCTTTTTATTGGTTCTGATTTATTTGGAAATGTATTTTGGGTGGTGTTGGTTCGGTTCTTCTAGATGTTATCTCCTTATGATGCTTTTTGAGTTCTTGTGAATGTGGTTCATGATTGTTAATTGGTAGTACTTCATGTTATTGTGATGAGTTTCTTAGTTTTAACTCATTATGTGATTTGTGAACGTTGTTGGTTGTTCATTGTATACTTTGAGTTGTACTTGTTTAGTATCATGTTGTTGTTGATTCGGCTTGACATTCATGGTCGGGTTCACTTCCTCGCCACCTCTGAGCATGGGGGGTGAGTTACTTGTAATTCACATGGTTGGGTGGAACGTGCTCCGCACCCGTTGGGTTCCCCATCAGCATCTTGACTTCTCATCTTTCCACAGTGGAGTTGTACCTGTGAACAGTTGTACTTCATATTTCATTATATTTGTATCAATTCCCATGTTGGGAAATTCAATGTAATTCATTTGTCAAAGAAAATTGTAATGTAATATTATAACATGATGTAATAGTTAGGTTCATTTGTAACTCTATTAAGAGATGTATCATGGATGTAATTATGTGATGTTTCATTCTCGATCATGGTTATTGATGTATCATTGTTTATGGTTATTTTAGTATAAATAATATTGTTGTAATCTTGATCTTTATTTCCGTTTAGTTGTTGCGATGTAACCTCGCGTGCCCCAGAGAACTAAGTGTGTTAATGTTATGTAATGTGATATGTGATTATGGTTTAATGTTGTATGTTTCATTTCTATTATTAAATAAAAAACATTTGCATTGTGTGTGTTCTCAATGCACGACTCCGCATTACAATTATCCATCTTGCAAGAATTCACACAAGGCCATGGATTACGGATACTCTTAACATGACACAAGAGGGTATTATTTAATAGGCTGCAGTGGCTCTCAAGTAAAAGAAATCGTCAAGAGAACGAACTAAACCAATACAAAGACAAACAAATTACAGGAGAGAGAGAACCTGGACTCCATTGATTGAAGAGGGTGTAGATCTGACACGAGGTCCATTTTTTGTCTAAATGCAGTTCCCCTCTCCATATTTGAAACTCTGCCTTGAATGTAGCATTCTCCGATCCCTTCAAGCAGACGGAAATTTCCTATTCCAAAAACAAAAATCTCGCCATCCCCCCCCCCCACCCAATTTCTTATTCTTTTCTTATTAAATAATGAACTCCTTTTGTTTTTGAAAACGAAAAATCAATCAAAATAGAAATTTTCCATTTCTGCTTTAGTTTTTTTTTTTTTTTTTAAAGAATCTGAACATGCATTTGTTCTTTTCATTCTTTTCCCAACTTTTCTATTATGAAGAAAATCTTTAACTTTTATTTTAGTTCAAAATCTTATCATATTTATTTAATTTAAAATCATATTATTTTCCTTATTTAAATACAATATTATTTTTCCATAATTAAATGATTATCTCAACAAAACACCATAAAATAATTTAAATCTAATTATTTATTAATAACTTTATATTATATTTTTATTTTAATTATTTATAATAAACCTTATACTTAATATTCCCTAATTTAATTTATTTTAAATCACTTAATTGGAATAATTATCTCCTCTCCATTTAATTTGTTCACTTACAATTATGTTACTTTCATCTTTGAATAATTAACTTCCAATGATACACAATTAGCATTTATTATTAAATCTAATTATTTATTTAACTCCAAATAATTCCAGTGACCTTATAGCTAAATTAATTTGATTAATCAAATATAATCATAATATTAGTGTTATCAAATCACATAACACAATCACCAAATCATCATATCATCACAATCAACCAACCACACTTAACAAATGAAAATGACATAACTACTCAAAAAATGACTTACTTGGATGTCAAGAACAATTGAAATGGAGGGGCATTACATCCTACACCCAATGCTCTGTGCTCTCCCATAGGCCACCTCATGGAGTTGATGATATAGCATACCTAGTAAGCAAGGTCCCTAGGCATAAACTATCTTGTGTCGTCTCATCCCAACAAGTACATCTTCCCAACCAATGGGAAATCTGTGTCCTTAGCAGTCCAAAATCAGTACCCCACTGATCAGTGTCGCTAAGAGTGCATAAAATTGTCCATAATGCTCCACCATAAACTCCTAGTGGATCTCGTAACCCTCAATCCCCAGCCCTGCACCCTAATCATGATAGTAGGTTGTGAAATTCTGATAACCATGCTATGGGTTGTAGACAATCCACTCTCCTTGGATCAATAGGTGTAGAATATGATATACATCCTCAAGGGTCACAGTAGCCTCCCCCATCAACAAGTGAAAAGAGTAGGTCTTTGAATGCCATCTCTCACACAGTGCAGTTAGTAGTCCCCTATTTACTTTGATAATGGGCATATAATAATATAACTCCGCTTTCTATCAATCTCATCAGCCTCTTCATTCAATTGTCCTTCAAATTTGTAGGTCACTGGTCTCAAGCCTCATTCATGTAGAGGGCACTAACTATCTTGCACATGGAAAAACATGCATCAGTATCTTATTAAAAATAATCATTATCATTTTTTTAATTCACAAGAATTCAAAATTTGAAGTCAAACAAAGTCAACCTTAGTCAAAGTCAAAGTTAAATGCATCACATTGACTTCAACTACATCGTAATTAGGCATTTGTCCCACTTTGTACTTCAATTGCGTCTTGATTTGGCGATTGTGTCATTCTAGTTCACGCGAAATACAATAGTGCACCAGATTATGATTGAGATCATCTCTCAAATGTCACTTGTATTCAATGAATGTGTCGCAACTTTAAAATGCGACATTATATTCTCATTTGTGATGCATCTTTGTGGACGAATACACTTTGCAAAAGTGTCACACATTTATGCCCTATCATAACAACGTCTTTGCATTTGTGTCGCGAACACATTGAATGCATCAACGGAAGGCTAAGAATACCTGCTTACAATAATATATGCCACAACATATTCATTATTGGCCCCAAACCTAAAAAAATTTGCACAAAAAATGATAAAATCACAAAGCAAGATAGGGGTACATACCGCTGGCTCTAACCCCTTTGGCTGCTTGTAGGTTTGCACGATCTCCTCACGATGCTTGGTCACTGGAATCACCACCATAGCTAACGTTCTCCTTGCTCTAAGCTCTCAAAATTACTAAGGTGAAAATTTCAAATGAATTGACTTTTACCCCATTGTCAACCTATTTATAGGGTCAAAATGGCATTTATCAAACCTTGTATTACTGGAGGCTCATTTGACCAACTTTGACCACCATTTTGGCTATCTTAAACCCCTCGAAACTTGAAATCATCTATGCCATTGTCTTTATGGTCACTAAATGAACTTATTAGGACACTTTCCAAAATTTTATGTTGTCAGCCCAAAATTTGAAATTTTCCTAAGGGGGCATAGATACTTCGTACCTTCATTGGGGCATGAATTTGACTTATTTTTTTTGTCACAATGTGATAGGCTACATCATGACAAAGAGGGGAAAAATGTAGACACCTAAAAATGACCTAGGTCTACAAGCTCTATTTTTCACCTTCTTCTTCCTAGCATAATTAAGACATTTTAATTATGTCCTTGGTCCCCTTTGACTATTAATTAAATAATTCATGTCTTTTTATTCTTCATGATTATTAAGACACTTTCCAAATTTTTTGGTTGTTAGCCCAAAATTTGAAAATTTTCCTGAGGGGGTATAGATACTTCTTACCTTCACTGGGGCGTGACTTTGACTTATTTTCTTTGTCACAATGTGATAGGCTACATTATGACAAAGAAGGGAAAAATGTAGACACCTAAAAATGACCAAGGCTTGCAAGCTCTATTTTTTTCACTCCTTTCTTTTCTTCCTAGCATAATTAAGACATTTTAATTATGTCCTTGAACTGTCCTATTAATTAAATAATTCATAATTATTTAATTAATTCATGTCTTTTTATTTATTTAATACGCCACTAATTTTCTTAAAGTATTCGCTTAAATAAATAAATTTCTTAATTTATTTAATTATCTTTATTCTTTATGTCCTCCTGATTATTAAATAAATAAATTTTATTTATTTAATACATCACTAATTTTTAAGTCTTCTAATAATTAAATAGATTCTTAAATTTATTTAATTATTGGTCACCTTCTCTAATTAAAAATAATTATCTTTTTTGGCATTTCCTTCTTTTTAGTAAATAATTTGAATTAATTATTTATTGTGATGTGGTCCCCACCTTTTGAATTAAATTTATTTTTAATTCAAAATAGTCTTTTTCCTCAAAAATCAAAATAATTTCTATTTATTATTTGATTTTCCAGTCACCTCTTTTTCTGTACCATTCTTATCTCTTGTCACATGTATTGTCAACCCTTGATTTGATTTTCTAAAAATCAATTTTGTCCATTCATTTTTAATTTGACCTAATGTTGCCCCAACCCTAATTGTGGGTTGTCAAATTGAATCTTCTCCATTGATTCTAGGGCATTTGTCAACTTTTGATCTGGGCCATTCCCTCAAGATTTCCTTTTCTATAAAATGGAAATTTTGGTCTCATTTTGTCACCTCGTGTTATCTTGAAGCTCTTGCACTCTTGTCATACACTTGCAATCTTGTCATCTTGCATTATTCTCATCTTGTCATAGGCATATTTGCATTCCATTTGGCATAATTTAGACATTTTAGATGCTTACTAGTTGCATGTTAGCATAGTATTGCATTTAGTCTCTCAAATCCTTCAACATTTGCTTAGGGCTTGTCATTGTCATCATAGATTTCTCATCATAAATCTGAGGGCAACATCATATTTGTAGCAAGTTGAGAAGGTATAATGGAGGTTAGCCATGGATATTGAAGACATTTGGTGAGGTTCATTTTGTTTTCATGTTTTTCTTTTGCACTTCATTATTACTTAGGGCTTTTATGTTTATGCATTTGATTTGCTAACCCTATTAAAATTCCCTTAGTTACAATATTAGTTGTTTATATAATGCCCAATAGTTGTGACATGACTATCCTAGCTTAAACAAAATGTATTCCTTTGATCCAAAACACAACCAATCATGTGATGCCCCATCAACGCTCAATTATCCATGATGTGAATGGACAATTATTGGTAGCACTCTTTTTTTGGGCCTTTTTGGATATCTTGACAAAAAGCATGCCAATGTGGCCTTGAAATGAAAGTTATAAGTAGGAGACTTGCCAAGTAATCTGTTGTAAAAAATTGGGAGTGATTTGGAATTTCCACGTAGGATAATTAGAAGTGCAAAGTTAGAGTGCACAACTATTGGGTCTTCTCCCCTAATAGTAATTTGGGAATGCCTCTATTTTCTATTGACTATCCTAAACATGCTTCTCTCCCCATTCCTTCTCAAAATTCCTTTCCAATTTTTTTTTAAAACAAATGTAACTACCTTGTGTAACGCTAGATTCCACAACCTTTGTCAGCTTCTAGCCACAAAGATAAGCATGCAAATTGTGTAAGCATTGACAAGGCACATTGTTTCTTTCTTATTTTTTTTATTATTTTATTTCTTTTGAAATAATTTGAAGCCTTCTTCCCTTTTAAAAAAAAAATGAAATAAAGACATTACATGCCTTTATTAAAATGTATGTTATTTATTAATAATGATAGTAAAAAATCTATATATTTCCTTTATTTTTAATTTTATTTTATCCTTTTAAAATAATCTTTAACTAATATCTTTATTAAAATATTATACTATTTATTAATAATATAATTTATATTTCTTTATTATAGTAATAGTTAAATAAAAGAAAATCCAATTCCTATTTAGATGAGTGTCTTAAAATTACATATCACACATAGCATATTTTTTTGCTAAGTTGGCTTATCCCAATTTTGACATGGGCTCTTTGATTATTTAATTTATCTAGATTTACATAAAGAATATTTTACTCTCATGAAAAAATATATAAACACCATTCATAAAATTACACAATTAATAATATAGGAACCCACTATTTCTAATCTTATACACATGATCATGCAACATAACTACATGAGTCTAAGTGAGTATGTGTATTGATTCCATCATGATATGTTACTTTTCATCGACTATAACCTTTTCCCCCATGATACTCTCTCTCTCTCTCCAATATGAGAAAATATGAGAAATTCATGATGCAATTATGAATTATCACACATAATTAATCATCATCATTATAATCATTCTTGATTACCCTTAAACTAATAATTAACATAACCAAATTGTCTTCCCTAATCACTTTGTTATTAAATAATTAATATAATAATAATTAAGTGATTAAGATAAGCATATTAAATGGGATGTGACAACATCTTTCATATCCATCTTCTCTGCAGCTGATGTATACTATGTAGATACATCCCAAGCACTCTCACCATCTTACATGCAAACAGTTCACCACAAGAGCAACAATGGTGGGGTGGAACTCTAGGCCTAGAAGTCTCATCTACATCAAGTTCTACTAGAGGCCTTGTGCACTGTACAATGCTCTGAGTGAGAGAGCTAATTGATTCCAATGTGGCCAACTTGGTACTATCCTTCACAATAGAAGGAATGGTGACATGCTCCACCATGGGTTTGGCCAAGGGTCTTGATGCCAATTGTGGATTATGTTGTTCACCTGGTCTATCACATGTGGAGCCCCCACCTCTACCCTAAAAGTCTAAAATGTCAAAATAATTTGGCACCTTATTGAGGATAAAATCACAATAGAGTTTCCTCATAGTTATTGCATGGAGGTTGGTCAAAATCCATCCACCACCACTCCCAAAACTTATTTTTTAGTAATTCATGGTGGCACCAATGGATGGGGAACCTCCTACATACATGTGACAAAGGTGTGTTGGGGGTATGTGCAGGATAATCATGGAAAAAATAGGCCCTTAAGTGGCAAAAAATTCAGAAAAAATAGAGTGAGGCAACTTGTCGTAAAAATTTGAATAATTTTTATATATTATTTCAAAAATATGTAAGAATAGACTCTATAGAAAATTGACATAATTTATAAACTACTAGGTTTATTTTATATTTTTTAAATCTAGTTGGTGAAAATTTGAAATTTCAATATAGTATACTTAAATTTTAGGGAAAAAAAGGTGTCTTTCTAACCACCCTAACCACAATAAAATGATAAGTTTTTTATAAGTTTTTAGAATAAGTAGAGGACTCATGTCTGTGATGCATATTTTTTTGTAATTTTTTTCCAAGTGAAATAATTAATTATGAATTTTTATTTACAACTTTTAAAAAATATAAAATCTTGTATGTTTGACCACCTTAACTTGGTCAAAACTTCATGAAATTCATTTTTTTTAATCCTATAGTATGTGAACCATAGAATGTGACTCATGTTTCAGATTCAAAAAATGTGACATTGTTTGAAAGCTATAGATGTTTTTCAATCAGCCTATCAATCGAGACTTTAGTCATAATTCAAATAGAAAATAAATAATAATAATTAAATTAAATTCAAAGTAAAGCATAATTTATATTGGTGGAAATTTAGAATCTCCTTTAAAAACCCTTTCGTTTCATCAATTTTGGGTAAAAAATGTCGTCAGCCACATACCCTACACATACCCATCATATCGCCATTTTTTGGCCCATCATGATCCTGCACATACCCTTGGTTTTTGGGTCTATAAAAAACGCACACAAGTTGGCTTTGTTAATTTTTTCTTTTTTCACTTGTACGTATGAAAGTCCACTAGCATAAAATTATTTTAATTCATCCCTCTTATTCAACCAAAAAATTATTTTCTCACTCATTTCTCCTACAAGTGATACAATTGATTTGAGCAACTCAGCAATGCCTCTCCTATAAGGGTGGGTTACAAAATGCTCATTTAATCTTCCAATCAATTATTCAAGCTCTCTTTTGTTGTTTTCAATTTCATTTAAAATATTTTCCTGTGTTCCTTGTGGATGCCTACAAACTGAGGGAGGGGTTTGAGGTTCTTCTTGTTCAAGAGGATATTTATGAGGGGGTGATTGTGAATTTTCAATGTTTGTAGGTGGAGATTGATTTCTTGGAAATTAAAAAAAATATATTTAAAAAACCTAGGTATTTCAATCTACATTTTAATTCAAATTTGAAACTAAAGAAAAAGAAATGCATACCTCTTCAATCTCTTCAACCTCTCTAATGTCTTAGCGGCATCCTCGTGAAGAATCACAAGCCAAAATTGATCTCCTTTCGGTGAGCATGAGTTGGAAGGGCACAAAATGAGAGCAATGGCCACAAAATGTAGAAAAAATGAGAAAAATGACATTTTTTTGTAACTTTACATTTGGTGAGCACCAAATTTGGCACTCGCCAAATGCTTAAGTCATTTGGTGAGCGGCTAATTTGGTGCTCGCCTAATTTTGTGCTCACCTAATGCATAATTTCGCTTTTTAACCCAATGTGGCACCTTTTTTTTGTCACACATTTGTGCACACACCCTAAGACAACACATACCTTTGTATTCTGTGATGGGGTATTTTTACATGTCTAGCCTCAATCAAACATCATTGCATGACAAGATAGGTCACAAGTTGTGTCAAATTTCTGTAGCCCTTATCTAGTGGTTGAACACATTGATGAGACATAATATAAAATTACTCCCACCCTCTTCTAAAATCCACCCAATTTTTCATGTTTCCTACCTTAAGAAAGAGCTTGAGAAAGTTGCAAGACTACTAAAAAAATACCAATATTAGATGATGAAGGGTCCATCTTTTTAGAACTAGAACCTATCATAGAACCTATCATAATGGACAAGCATGCCAAGAAAATTCACTCCTACAAGAAAAGATAAAGAATACAAGAGCACACAAGTTAAGCTATTTGCACCTTGGAACTAAACACATAGATGCCTTCCAAATAGCTTGCATGCAATAAACTAAGAAAACAAGAAATTTGAGTGGGTGATGCAAGATTATGTCAACCCTAGGGTGCTCTTGCATTAAGTGGTCTTGTATGTTTAAAAACTATTACAAATGCTTGGGGAAACTAAAACATTAAGGTGGAATTAATGTCAACATAATTGTTAGCCTCTTTGGAGCATTTCTTTCTAGTAGATTTTTGTGGGTATTACATTTTCTATCATAAGAAAGCATTAGAAAGTTTTGGAGAATTTGTTGTAATATGAAGCTCCTTTCTACATACAGTTTGTTGTGATTAAATGTTGTTCTTTTTTATGTTCTTCATTGTGTAAATAGTCATGTTAGATTTGTTGATAGAATAATCATTATATCACTTTGAAATCAATCATTGTTTCCTTTGTGACAAATCAAATCTATTTTTATATTATATGGTGCATTTTTACTCATACAAAATTTTCTTCTATTTAAAACTTCCTTCCAAATTTTTATATTTATTCTTATTTCTTTATATATATACAATCTACTATAAATATGTTATAATATATGATATTTTTTTATCATAGAATAATTTTCAAAATACATTTTTTCTATGTATATTCAATTTTAAAAAAGTCATTCACCACCAATCAATCATTTTATTAATAAAAACTTTACACCCCATTAACATAAAAACAATAAAAAAAACTTTATATATCACAAACCATACCTCCAACCAAACAAAATAATCATCCTTTCCAAAATAATCATTTGAGGATTTCAACTCTAAAACAAGGAAAAGTGTTCTCTACAAATATTTAGATATAGATATGGATATGGCTTGATAACGAGGACAAGAGTAATCATAATAAACAAGGTTTTAAGAAAAAAACAAATAAATATGGATATAAATATGGGTGTCATTTTCATTAATATTTTATAGACAAATATGTAATAATAATAAACAGCTCTATAGACAAGTATAAATTGACATGGAATATATTGTTTCAAATCATAGACAAACTCTGGAGTTTAATATTAAATTACTTGAACGACCATCTAGAAATATGGGGAAGCTTGGTGTGGGGGGTTTTATCAAATGTCATTCAGCAAGCAGGACTCAATTTTATCGAAAGTGGAGCTATAAAAGCAATATGCTATATGTGGGAACTATTGTTTACTGTTATATTTCTTTTCTCAGATAAATGCAGCTGGGCCAACGATCCTTTTGCCTCTAATAGTTTTTGTTTGTTTGTTTCGTTTCAGTTTGAAATCATTTCATCTCTAGAAGAGGCGAGAGTTTCCTTTAATATATAAGCTATGGGCATGGACTTTCTGCACCCGGAATGGCAATTCATACCACCCAATACTGATGTCACAGTTTTGTTTTTGACATCTCTGCTTCCTGTCCTCCTCTCTGTCAATACTTAGTCAATACTGATGCCACAGTTTTGGCATCTCTGCTTCCAGTACTCTCTATCAATTCTCAGTTTGTTTGAAGATAAAAGCGATGGACTTTCTGCACCCTGAATGGCAATTCATACCACCCAATACTGATGTCACAGTTTTTGACATCTCTGCTTCCTGTCCTCCTCTCTATTAATTCTCAGTCAATACTCCGGTTAATCTATTCCACGTGCCTCAGACCATAACACTGCAATTTAAACTCTAACAAATGCTATAAAGACATATTGTAGGAGTTCTGGTTATTTGCAGCGTCCCCTGAGCAATGGAAGTGGGTCTGATTCGTGAGGTTTTATTGTGGGGGATTTCATGGGTTTGTCTATACATTAGGTTTGTCTTGGAGCTTATACTCGGTAAATTCCTGTGAGAGGTTTTAGTTTTCTTTTCCACTACCTATAGACCACAGGTTTATAGGATGATTTGTCTGTTTCAGATAATTTTTACTATTCATAAACATCATTCAGTTTAACAATTAAAGGTTAATTTTAGTTAACAAGAAAAGGATAGTTAATGGGACCTTGATCTATCAGGAATGAAGTCTTGCTGAGTGCAAAACTC
>VDFB02210284.1:0-10488 GCA_007258455.2 Sequoia sempervirens
GGTCCATTTCCAGTGCCATCATTTAGCAAGGCTCACTATGTCCTCACCTTCATTGATGACTACTCTTGCTTCACATGGGTCTACTTTCTTGTTTACAAGAGTGAAGTGTTTGACATATTTCTAGCCTTCAAGGCTCATGTTGAGAAGCAATTAGGGAAGCAAGTCAAGATTCTTCACACAGACAATGGAAGGGAATATGTGAACAATCAACTTGAACAATTTTGTACTCTTGAGGGGATTAATCTTCAGCATTCAGTTGCATACACTCCACAGTAGAATGGTGTAGCTAAAAGAAAGAATAGAACCCTTAAGGAGATGGCTAGCTATGTGATTCATTCCCGTTCTCTTGGTCCTCAATTTTGGGCAGAAGCTATCAGTTGTGCCACTCACATCCAAAATTGGGTTCCCCATAAAGCTTTGAAGGGTATGACTCCTTTTGAGGCTTGGTGTGGTAGAAAACCAGTTGTGAGACACTTCAGATTTTTGGTTGTCCAGCTTGGGCATGCATACCTCCAGAGAAGCACAAGGCATTGGAACCTCAAAGTAGGCCTTGCATCTTTGTTGGATATCCTGAAGGTGTTAAGGCATATAGACTTTTGGATCTAGAGACACATGAGCTATTCATTGAGAGGAGTGTTCACTTTGAGGAAAGCTCTCCTAGCTTGGCCTCTAATCCTCCTCTTCCTTCCTCCATAGTGGAAAGTGATGATAGTGACTCAGATGATGATTCTTCCTCAACTTTGACTCGCAGGATCACACCTTCATAGGGTCCACTTGTAGTTGAGGCACCTCATCCTTCATCTCCTACTAGACCTTGTTGGGATCGACAGACTCTTGAGTCAGTAGGTTCTCTTGTTGTGGATCCCTCAGATACTCGAAGGACTCAGTCACAACATCAAGATTTTCCACATGCTTTTTCTTGCTAGTGCTTCAAATCCACAATCCTTTAAGGAGGCTTCAGGCATTCCTGAATGGGATTCAACAATGGAGGAAGAGTATAGTTCCTTAATGAGGAATCACACATGGGATTTGGTTCCTCTTCCTAAGGGGAGAAAGATGGTTTGATGTAAGTGGATCTATCAGACTAAGTATGCAGTGAATGGAAGTGTGGATAAATACAAGGCTTGGCTTGTGGCAAAAGGTTTCTCACAGGTTTCAAGTGTTGATTATACAAAGACCTTTGCACCCATTGCTAAGATGAATTCCATTCGCTTGACACTTGCTATTGTTGCAGCTCATTGTTGGGATGTACATCAGATGGATGTGAAGAGTGCATTTATTCACAGGGATCTTCATGAGGATATTTACATGGAGAATCCATAGGGATTCATACAGGATTCTTCTTTGGTTTGCAGATTGAGGAAATCTATCTATGGCCTCAAACAGGGCCCTAAGGCTTGGTATGCCAAGATGGATTCCTTTCTTCTCTCAGCAGAATTCATGAGGTGTCATGAGGTGTCATTTAGATCTGAATGTCTACATTTTACGATAGGATGATTCTCACATGCTACTTGTGCTCTATGTTGATGACTTGATCATTACAAGGAGTACTTCATCCATCATTGGTAGTGTCAAATCTGCTTTGCAGGACAGATTTTCTATGACTAACTTGGGTCTTTTGCACTATTTTCTTGGGATTGAGATCACACAGTCAGTTCTGGGATATCTCTTTCTCAGCACAAGTATGCTCTTGATCTTCTAGCTCAGTTTCACATGGCTGATTGTAAGCCTGCCCTGACTCCCTTTCTTTCCGGAGTCAAGCTTGAGGCTAAGTGTTCTAACAATATAGATATTTTAAATAGATATAATTTTTAAATATGTATGATATATAGATTGTAAAATGATAATATATGTAAAAACTATTAATAATATTTTGATGCATGCCATATTGAAGAGGTTTATATATAGCTATAAGTCACATCTATTAAAAAAAACATAATGAATGTACCGATATATTATATATCTATTTTTTCTTAGTAATGATTAAGAAATAACTATACATATTTTTGATAAATTAAGTAGGGAAGAGCCTTAAGTTTGTTACAAAATAGAAACGATAAATAAGAGAGAAACAAGTCAAGAAAAACTAGAGCTTGAACCCAACAACTTTACATCCTCAGGTCATTTCTATTGGTGGGAGGTTGTTAAGGCAAGCTATTGAGCCATTGGTTGCCTCTCCGGGTGAAAGCGCCTCGGCTGTTCATCCCAGCAGCTTTTCTAATAAGTCTCTATCTTTACAAAGTAGTCATGAGGACAACCCCAAGTGTAAGGTTGTTGGCTTTCATCATCATGAAAATATTAAGAAGGTGTGGCATAGTATGGCTGCGAAGGTGGAAGAAGGATGGATTACTGTCAAGGGTAAAAAAAAAAATCTTCACGGCCTTCTTTCGACATGACTCTTCACTCCCACAAGAAAAGTGCTAATTGTAAATCTTGATGGGTTTTTTTTGGGTGCTAGCTTTTATGTTGGCTGCAGGCTATCCTTTCTGCAGCCTGGCTTTTCTTGTTGTAAAGGGTTACGGATCCCTTCAAAATCTGCTTTTCCCTAATATCAAAAACTTTACATCCAAGGGCTTGGCATGCAAAATAGAGTCCATCTTAGAAAGATATTTTGTCCTTTGTTGTACAACTGTCCAAGGAGAGTCATCAATAAAATTAATACCATTTAGACAAGAGGGGAGAGATGCCCCATTAGAGTGCCTATCTAATAGAACAATACCAAAAAAAGAACAAGGTGGAGAAGAAGAAACAACCTTGTCTAGAACCAAAGCATCGAGAACAATAGGAGAATTTTTTTTTTAGCAACAATATTCTTAGTCATCTAAAGCGAGGGAGAGGAGGGAGACATGATGAATGAGCTCAAATCCTGAAAATTAGCAATAGAATCTTCATGCTACACTATAAGATGGACAAGAAGAGCATTTTTCCACCAAGTGGAAGAAGACACCTTACAAGAACCATGGGGGAAAGCATAGGCCAAGTGCAGTAGCAAAAAGTTTTACAATGAAAAGGGAATTCCCTCATCAGCACAACCTCTCTAGGTAATTCTTTTGTTGATTAAACCTCCACCAAGATGTACAAGAAAGAGTTTTGGTAATTTTTTTTAGAAGTTAGATCTTCTTTGAAGAACCTACCAAGAGCATTACCAATGCCCTCATAAGCGAGAGGAACACCAAAATTGTAAGGGGAGATAAGGCAATCATGAATGTCTTACAACAATAACTATACATGTGGAATCACTTAATATTATAATTGTGAGTATTGATGGAGTTTTTTCATTTATTTACTTATTTTAAAAAATATATAATTTAGTACAACTAATTATTTTGGAGTTAAAGTTAAATGATGTTTATTTAATTAAGTATTATTTGACTATTATGAATTTAAAATTTAAAATAAAATCATATTCATATCATATATAATAAGATATGTAGACAACTAAATTTGTCCATACCTGACCACACTTGACATTATTCCATCCTAGCCAATTATATAAATATTTATTATTTAATTCATCATGCATTTCTCACCCTTAATCAAATAAATTTATATGTATTTAATTGAGCTTAATGCTTCACTTGTATCCCTCACCTTTAATTAAGTCTAAATATTATCCTTAGATTTTTCAACTAAATCAATTAGAACTAATACCTACTTAATTAATTTATGCTAATTAATCTTCAATTTTCCCCAATGTTTAGTTCCACATCACCCTCAATCCTTTTCTAGTGAATCCTAAAAAGTAAATCCATCTACATGAATCAAGATCTAAACTTGTCATCACTTAACAAGTGTCCTAACCTACCTTCCCTACCCCTTTCCCACACATGTGTGATTATATCTCACACATGTGAAGCCACCCTAGCTCTCTCACTTGTATCTTCCATAGGCCTCCCTATGTATGTTTTTACACATGTGTGAGCACACCTATCTCTTACACCTATATGACACATTTCATTCTCATACCTCCATCCTGTGACACTTGTACCAAGGCCAAGACCTTAATAAATACCCTCACTATCATTCAATCCTAGCTATCTATTAACCAATTCATCTTGACCATTGACTTGCCTCATGGAAAATATATAAACGAGGGTCTTTTCTCTCTTTTTTAATCATCTTCTACCATCCTAATTACATGTTGTCTTATTCATCATAACATCATGCTTCTACCATAAGAAACCTCATTCTATCATCCATCTCTCATCCAAAGGAGAAAATCAAGTGGAGCAAGGGTGCACTTCACTTTGGCTCAATCCAAGAAGCAAGATCATATTAGATTAAAAGTTTTAGTTTACATGTTCTTCATCTTTCTATTAGTTCCTCATCTTCATTTTCTTACTTTCAAGATGTTTCCAATATTTTATAATCTTTTGGAAGGAAAAAATATTTAAAATATTTTTCAAACACAACCTTACTAGTTACATATAAGTGTGTCAATTACATTCAAACTTAATGAAATATGATTATCAATTGTAATAATTTTTAGGTGGTGGAATAAAGGACATTATAGTATTTTAATGTTTTTAGTGATTTTATTTCTATATTTAACATGTATAAAATTATAAAATGATTGAATATGTATGTGTATTTTTTATATATATGACTTACACTAGAAATATCTTGCATAAAATAGATCTTTTTTTTGTATATGACTTACACTAGAAATATATTGCATAAAATAGATTATAATCTATATATACTATAAATACATATGTGTTGTTTACATAGAATAGATTAGTTGTACAATAAAATAATGTGTGAAATATATAACTATAAATATTTCAATATTTGTGTATAGAAACAGTCTAATATCCATTATAGAGTAAATGAAAACAGAAAAATTGTAATAAATATATAGAACCTTGTAGTGTTTTGCAAATAAAATAATATACAACAAATTACAAATTTAGAATATCCAATATACTAATCAAAACTTCAAATTTTTGACATTTATGAGAGCCATTGAATATGAAAAATATTTCTTTTGAGTCTATTGCATAATTTCATACATACAATTTGCATTAATTTAATAAACTCAAACTACTAGAAATAATGTATATATGAACAATTGAATAGCCAATTATTGATATAAGTCTATTATCCAAATAATTACATAATGCATAAATATTAAAAATTAAAATGTGTAACAAACCAGGTGATTTTCTTTTTTGTTAAGAAGACAATTAGTAACTTTGATTTGAAAATTTAATTCTTTTATATTTTTTCCTTTTTTAAGTAAACTTCAATTATTTAGAGGATGACAAATATGGATAAGTTTCAAACAATTGACCTCCTCCTTGCAAGTCACTCATTGTAAGTTAATTTTTCTATTGTCACTATCTATTATTAAATAATTTCATTACTTTTCTTTTTGTATTTGTGTTTATTAGGTTTAGTTGTGGTATTTGTAAGCATACTTTTTTCAATTGACCATCCTCATAACATATGTGGAATCAAAAAGATTGAAATTTGAAAATGTGAGCACATAAAATATTTCAACATTATTATTTTTTGAAAAAAATTAGACAGTTCAATATAGACATAAATTTACCAACATGTAAATAAATAAGAAAATGAATTTTTCTACTTAAACATTAAACAGTTCAACCATAAAATAACTAATAACAGTTTTATATCTCATTTATATTAAAATATAAAATAATTTTCAATTTTTTATTGATCAAATTTATCTTTACATCTTTAACTTTTTCATCCGAATAGACATATACTCCTCAAAAACCAGAGTCCTGATAGTATCTTCTTCTCCATTCTATCAGGTGGGAAAATTACTAAGAAAGTTTTTGGGAAGGAGAAGTTTGTTTACATCCAACTTCCCATTGATATACGACCCACTCAGATAGGGAGATTTTCTAGTTGGCCAAACCCACACGAATTCGCCAGTTCTGTTGACAGGGTCTATTTCAATCTTAATCATATCTTATCCTACCTCGAGTTCCAGCTCATTACAGTTTGCCTATAAAATCAATTCATGATGAATGCTTTACCTATATATAACCTACAATCCATTTCGATTTTTATTTCTATTTATAAAAGATTTCTTACAATTAACTTTTCATCATATTTTATATTATACAGATAAGGTTGATTTGCATTTATCAGTTTCTTTTGGAAGAGGCCAGCTTTTGGTCTGGCATTGTCGAACTAAGTCGCATACTAATTTAATATAGAATTTATGGCACAAACCTCTGAGAAGATTGTTTATTCAATTTACTGAACAAGATGTACAATTTTAGCCCATCTGCGAAAGATACATACCTAGAAGGATAAGGCTGTACTACAAATCTGTAAATAGTATCAAATTGAATGAAACAATCTCAAAACACTTCCCATTGTCAAGTACAATTACATACAGCACCGCACAGCAACAATCAAGCAAGGGCATGTCGAAATAGAAATGGGTACCCAATTCCATAAGAAGTGATGCAATCCCAGATATACACAGGAAAACAGAAAAACAAAAACTCAAATCCTAAGCAAGAAAATGCTGAGCTCCGGTCCACTGCCATCGGGATTCATCATGTAAAAAGCCTCAGAGTCCTTAGATCCAACAACTCTCTCAAACCTTGCTCTCATATACATCAATTCACCTTCCGTTCCTTCCTCATCCGAAGGAAGCACACCAGCTCCCATGGACACTGCCTGCACAGTGTTCAACACCTTCATGTCCGACTCAGAATACACCCTTTTGATACCATACCCTGACTTCCTTCCATTACAATACATTTCCCACACAGGCTCCTGAAATAGTTTCCCCCTGTCGGCGGTCTTCTCGCATTCCAGTGCAATTCTGACCAGTCCGGAAGCCATTTCTTTGACCAGACTGACCGTTGGAGTTGCCAATTGCAGGAGCAGAAATGGAGGCGATTTGGGATTGTCCTGCACTGCCAGGTGGACATGACCCTTTCTGTAACCAAACAGTGTGCCTGTTACGCAATTTGCTGCAGACGGTGAATCCGAGGGGCCCGCCGGTAGTGATAAAAAATTACAAGCAGAGTCTCGAACCGTGAAAAGGCGGACAATGGATCTTAATCCTGCAAGAAATTTCCAGGGCTTTGACCACCTCCCTTCTGACTGAACCATGGAAAACTGGTTTTTAACTGTAGCTGTTGGTTGCATCATTGTATTTGAGTTCTTGGACGTTCTCATATCTTAGCACGCCTCTGCTATCACAAACGCTACAGTAAAAATCCCTCTTGCCTCCTCTACTTATTCAATCTACGCTAATTAATTTATAGTCATAAACAAAAAAGGGAAACGAATTACCTGTGCCTCTCTGAGTTGTTGCTCTTATCGTCACATCCGGCCAGCTCAGGCCTTCATTTTTGGTTTCCAATAAAACTATAATATAAAATCATTAAATGAAATACTCGAGTGTCTCTGCATATAATATTAACAAGTTTAATAAGCATGGCTAATAAATTAAGATATGAAAATTCATCAATTCCAGTCAACGGGAACGCACATTTGAGTAAAATAACAAATAATTAAAATTCACAAGCACAGTGTTTTATTTTTTTTAAGTTATTTATTGTTCTGGTGAAATGTATATAGTATCTTGGATAGACGTTGTTGATTGTTATTAATAAAATAAAATAATTGTTTACTATTTTATATCTTATAAAATTATGATATTGTTATCAAGATTTATTGTCTAATTTTTCAGTCAAATTCATTGATCCATATTTTATGAGTAGTGGTTCATATGAACCCATCTCTCATGATATTGAATGGTTCACCTAACAATCATTACATGTAGATGATGTTTACAATGGTGAAGCATTGGGCCTTTAAAGGATGTTACCTATGTTGATTTTTGTAGCTCGAAAGGTGGGATGTGGAGTTGTTTTAAAGCAACTCGAGCTGGATATGCTTTAAAGCACTTTAAAGCAACTCGAGTTGGATATGCTTTAAAGCAATTCGTGTTGGATTTTCAGCAACAGCGGGATTTTTATTCTTTAATAGAATTTTTATGATTTGTGAGGTTGAGATGAGACCGAGAGTGATATTATATGTGATTTAAAGCCAAAGAATGCAAGGAAAGTTTATTTTCTTGCACACTAAGTAAAGCAACTGGGATCTATATATGTAAGATTGTTGTAGCAAACTTGTATTGTATTTTCAAACGAAAAGTTTGCTGTTAGGCTGAATAGAAGATCCAACATTTGAGGTTTTTCTCAATTCTGGGGTTTCCTGGGTATATCTGTGTTATAGTATTTTTGTGATTGGCTTCTTGTTATTTTTGCTTCCGCTGTTCCAATGTATTAATTGTTATAAATCAGATTTCTTTTCTCTGAATTTATTGTGCAATTAATCTGTAGCTGGGTTATAGAAATTAACAACCTATTTCAATATACTCTAGTTCAAGCATGTCTAATTGTGAAATTCTTCGTAAGGTTAATCCCACTTAACTTGCTACCCCATATAAACTTGATCAATAAATTTGACTCTCATGAAACACGGATCAATATATTTGACTCTCATGGAACATGAATCAATAAATTTGACTCAAAAACTACTCAATCGAATTCTGTTAACAATATACTCTGTGGAAAATACTCTTTATTAGGATAAAAAGAATCTATTAATAAAATAAATAAAATAAAATCTCTTTTTCTTAATTTCAATTTAAAACTAACATTGGGGGAGATTCTAAACTCAAAGACTATTTTCGCTAAGGCACACTGAAAGTCACGTGATCCACCTAGATTTTTTTTTCTACCTGAACAGTTCTGTTGAAAGAATATCAGAAATTTCATCAATATAAGATTCATCGGCAGATTTCGATCTTTGAACCAAACCCCTGCGAGAGAAACTGTCGATTTAGACATAAGATTCTATCCAAAGCCCATAAATACAACCATACTAAGTACACGGATTGTTCAATAACTAGGATCTTTTCGGGGTTTTTTCTTTTTTTCCCCTCATGCTAGCATGAGACCTCGAGTCTTCAATCTGTCATTCAAAATATAGACAGGGACTGCTAAAAGGATTTCTAACATTTCTGGTATACTCTGGTAGTTTCATCCAAAGCTCAAAATCCATGTGCAAGGCAATTTACAGGAAAGCTTAACCCAACAAGCATAATTTGACAGAATTACCTATCAGGCTTTAAAAGCAGGAAGAAAGATCTCTATATGCCCACCTCAAAAGCGTTTAGATTCAGCGTGGCTCAGTTTAAGCTATCATTAGCTGTGTTATAAATTACTATTTTTTTTATATTGGGGAATCTACTGCTGACTGAAGATTGAGGCCAGCTTTTCTGTAACAATTTTTGCGTTGGTTAAGTGAATAAACTGTACTTACCATGTTAACAGAACTATGGACTCTCGGAAATTAGAACCTAAATTATTTGGCCGTAAATTTTTGTAATGGTGTTTTTAGATTTGAATGCATTGAATTTGTCATCGATATTTTACATTATATTCTATGATCCATCATTAGAATACAGTAAAAATGAAAAGACAGATCAACCTGACTGAATAGAAAGAAAAAAAACAGAGACAAGAACCAAGAGATATGAGATAAATACAAATCAAAAAAGGAAGGAAAAGACAACCAACATAATTTAAAATTAAGAGAGCTAGAAATTTCCATATGCTAGTGTAATGTGATGGGTGACAGTGCAGTTAGGGTTTGAACAACCATTGATTCCATTTAGTGAAGCCTGTGAGGGCCTGTCGAAAACGAAAGAGGAGGGTTTATGGAAGCAAAAGTAGTTTTATCATTTGCCTGATCTATCAAACAAGACTCCTACTGCAGGAATCTGGGACTCTAAATGAAGTTATAGGAACCAAAATGTATTTATTCAAAACAAGGGAACTCAGTTGCTCCAACTGAGTAAATACCAAATAACATATGCTTATGACGAACATGAATCCGTACCTGAAAGTAAGAGCTAAGCTGAGATCCGGTCGAACCGAGTCGTCCTGTAATGAAAAGAAAAAAACAAAAAACAAAAGGATTAATCACACATTCTTCGCTCTAAAACTGCCAAAGAGCTGATCTCGTGATCTACAAAATCAACTGACAGTGTACAATACAAGGCATGTAATCTTAACTCCAGTTAAGCGTCGATATGGGCATGCATGCAAAAGCATGTTCTAATCATGGTATCCATTAAGGCTGTAAACGTAGATTCTTACGACTCAAAACCAAATCTAAGCGTCAACAATCCTATAATAAATGCAAACAAATCCCGCCGTATCTCAAATACCTAAATTCAGTTGGAATGGAGTCTATAAATACAGCTTTTCCCGATTCCCACATATGATTGTATAATTACTTTACCTAAAGCTCTGCTTTAAACAGCACACTAGACCGCCACTTTAAACAGTAATGATTAGAGGCGTACTGCATATTTCGTGTATGTGTGAAAGTTAAACGCAAACAATTGCAGGCCCAATATACCTTGAATCATTAATAGTATTAGATCGATTTCTTCGACAGAACAAAATGAATAATTAA